>JAYMFT010050315.1:0-15271 GCA_038088735.1 Panulirus argus
TCCTTCCTTGTAAGTATCGTCCAAATGCCTCTCTTTTCTCTTTCACTAACAACTTTACTTCTTCATCCCACTACTCATTACCCTTCCTAATCTGCCCACCTTCCGCCTTTCTCATGCCACATGCATCTCTTGCACATTCCATCACTGCTTCCCTGAATGCATTCCATTCCTCAGCCACTCCCCTCACTTCACTTGCTCTCACCTTTTGCCATTCTACACTCAATCTCTCCTGACATTTCTTCCCACAAGTTTCCTTTCCAAGCTCACTCACTCTCGCCACAGCTTATGCCAGGTATCCGTATAGTGACCATTCCTGAGGGGATGATGAACAGCTGGATCAGCTTTGAACCGAGTGTCCCATCCAGGATTCAATCCCTGATTGGCCTGCATGAGGTTCATAATAAGCAGTGCCTAACCACTACACTATAGAAAAGCCATCGTAGTTTACTTGAAGCACTGTGTTAGTTTTATTTGTTTGTTACTGAAGTGCATATAGCCTGGTTATGATTTCATTGATTTGATTTCCCTCCTGGTTGATTTCACATTATGTGTGCACCATACGGTATATCTGTAGTTAATGAAAATCCTTTCTTTATACACAGGTTGAAATGCAGAAGCCATCATTTCATAAAAGTAAGTTATGGCACCTATTTAACATTTCTCTTAACCTGTAATAGATATATTATCATAAATGTAGACTAATATATGTACTGCCTTATTATATCTTTACATGTAGTGATACAATATTGGCCTGCAAACACCACCTACTTGAAAGAAGGCATGACCTAGTTTCAAAGGGTGAAATTGTGTGTATCATTTAATCCTGTTTTCCATTTTAGAGAGATTAGTCTCTCCATGGAGAGAGTATAATGATTATGATCCAGATTTAGAATATGAATTTTCCCTGTCTGGTATATAAGGACACTCAAATCTTAACTGTATTTACTGGAGTTGCTATTTGATCATGTCATCATAAGATAAACACCATCTGCATACCTTATAACCTACATTTTTCAAGTACAAACTCCTGTTTTTCCATGAATATTTGCCCACTTTACCAATATCAGCACCTGTAGGCCTTTTTCCAGACATTAAGGACCTCTTGTGCACCGAAGAATAGGCAAAATACGATAAGTAACTTGCCCACAACGTTGGAAACAAATATAAGGAACCTCAGCATGCCATATAACCTGCATTCTTGTAATGAAACTATTGCTTTTCTTTGAATGCCAGCCCACATTACCAACACTAACACCTGCAAGACTTCTTCCAGACATTATGGGCCTCCTGCACACACAAAAATAGGTAAAAATTTGATAAATGATATGGCCGTAGTACAGTAAGTATAGCCACCATGTTTTTGGAAACAAATGTAAGGACCTTCATCCTGGTTTATAACTGGCATTTTCACACCCAAACTGTTGCTTTTCCTTAAATGCTTGCCCACATTGACACTTTGCAGGTGCTTAACTTAGACTGGTAGACAGTGACTAAGCTAGGTCTTGTTTCATTTTGAAATTTGTACCTAAATTATCTTTCTAGATGTATCTACTGTACAAATTATATTATTGCCTTATTTTGAAATTTGTACCTAAATTATCTTTCTAGATGTATCTACTGTACAAATTATATTATTGCCCTATTAAGCTGTTGTAAATCAGTATTAGAATATGTGTATGTGTGCAGAGAGTAGAATTAATTCACCCAAGTGATGCAGAATAGGCAGTCACATGATCTGATGTCCAGTTTTCCAGACCAAGTTTGGGAACTAAGGGACTATTCCATTTCATCCCAAATTTAATCTGATGGGCAAAACTTACAGGAACGAATTTGCAGTGTCAGACTTTCACAGAAATATCATTTTGGATGCAAAACTTTGCTTGATAGCATCTAGAGGGTCCATTAGAAGCTGAATTCTGATACAATGAAGTCTATTAGATTATGGGTTAACATATTGTTATTAGAAGGAAGGAATCCATAATGAGGAAATTCTTTCTTCTGATAGCCATATTTGATATGCTTGTAGTTCAGTATCTGTCAAAGCTGGCAAGTTTTCCTTTGACATTTGCTAAGACAGTCTTAAGTAATACATTTAATATTTGAGGTCCTTGATAGTCTTATTGTTTTTAATTCAGGTATGGGTTGGGGTTGAAGATGCGTTTGTGTGATGTTTAGAGGCTGTATGACCTTAATCTACCCTATTAGGTTAGGTACAGAATAATAATTAGAAAGATAGATCGTTAGACAGGAGTAAGAAATTTCTTGCATGATCCATTTTTTCAGTTTCTTTTACAGTCATATTTGATTTATTTTTGCAGAATTCATCATTGTTCTCATACTGGGGTGCACAGCAGGAGTGAAATCATTGGAAAACTTGGGAGAATCAAAAGGTACAAATATTGATGATAGCAGTCATTGTCATAAAACATTGGACGATGAAGATGAATGTAGAGTAGATGCTGTAAATGATAAGGAGGGTTTACATTCAGAAAATAATGAGTGTAATGCAAAATTAAGACATTTAGAAAGTAGTGAAGACCATAATGGAAAATTATGCAGTGGAATTGATACCACAGTATTGAAAGATGACCAAAGTGAATTGTTGTTGCTTGAGCAAGATAAAGAACTTTTAGTTGAAGAAGTAAGTATTCCCTCACAGAAATATTGTGAAAAGACTGTTGAAGAAGACACAAATAGTTGCCATCAGGGATTTATCCAGAAGATTACAGATGAAATAGAGGATGACCAAGTTATTCATGAAAGCACTGAAGTTAAATATGATTGTTCTGAAAATACCAATGATTGTGATAAGAGAAAAAAAGACAGGAATGGGCATGAGACTAATGAACAAGACTTTAGAAGTACAGATAAAATTGTGACAAATGGAAATGCAGGAGGAGAAACAGAAAGAGATGAGATGGACCCTGAATTAGAAAATGTTCCTCTTCGGGAAATACTGCTAAAACTTAAGGTTGGTTGCTTTTTCTTTTTAAATCCTCATCAGTACCTGCCAGCTTGCACTATCTAGGAAAGTATATTCCTGCTACATAATTCATAGCTTTTCATATAATAATGTATTGTGTGTTTGCCTTTCTATTGGCTCAGTTTTCAGAAATGCTTCTTTTTCAGTCTTGTGGATTTGGAGAAGGTAGCATAAGAAGAATAAATCTTATCAAAAGTATGCTTATGATATAGATTCAGTTTAGAGATGGAAAATTTAGTTTCAAACGGATGAATTTTATCATTCATATGTAACTTTATTTTTAGCCTGAAGGTCTGACAGATGATGAAGATGAACAGCCATCTGATTACTCTGTAACAGAAGCAAGTATGGGAGAAGATATCGAGGTAAGTATATTAAGGATGACAATTAATATAATAATTCAGCATTCAAGAATATATCATGGGAAACTTTTGGCCATAGTATACGATGTAAAGAATAAGGAGGCAATAAATACATGGGTAAAAGTTTCCAAAACTGTTGGGCCAACAGATGTGGTTTTTGGTATAAAGTGTTCTGTTTTCAAGGAGAATTGAGTTGTTCAATTGAATTTTTGATGATCAAGTATGATCTTCCACTAGTTGCATGTACTTTATTCTCGTGTTATACAGGTTAATTTCATTAAGCATTTCCAACACCACTTGGTCATTGCCAAGTAGTGTGAGATACAATATATGATATAGTAATATGTGATAGAATTTCCTCTTATCAAGGAGAATCAGATTGCTTGAATTAAGTACTTGGAATGTAAGTGAACCTGTTTGAGATACGTAAGTTAATCCATGAATAGCATGCATGATCTGGAAAATCCTTCATGGTAAAAAAGAAAAAGTATGAAATGATAGATTAGCATTCAGATGTAATAGCAATTAACCCGAAAATTATATAAATACCTTTCTTTTGGCCCAGTATACTACAGAAAAAGGGTTGAAGATTACTAATAGGAAGAGATGGAATATCTTGTGTACATGTGTACATATTCATACTTGCTCATCTTCATCCATTCTTGGCAACACCCCGCCCCACAGGAAACAGCATCACCCCCCCTTGAGTCAGCGATGTAGCACTAGGAAATAGACGTAGCCTTAAGTTTATTCATATGAAGTCCTTGAGATCACAAATCATCCCTCCTTAAGGGCAGATGTCATTGAACTTTATAGAAAATATGATTTTAGATCCTGCTAAGGTACCTCATCTTTGTTGATTATTAATGTGGAAGATCCCATTGTACAGCTTTTCTGTATATTTTTCAGGCCTTTTTGATATGTTCAATATAACATAGTGGAAATATTTGTTCATTAGTTTGTGTCATAGATTTGCACATCACAGTTTACATGTTTTATGCATACCTGTGTTGCTATTAGGTAGTATGGGGCATTCTTATTATTCCAGACTAGCTTAAATTATTTCAACTCTAAGTTTGTCCAGTAATCTGCCCACTTTTGATATCCTATGAGGCTGTAAAATTCTTTATGAACTGCCTCATTTTTTACTTAATAGGTGGAGGAGGAAGTACTTGTGTCATCAGGGTCAGCTGAGAAACAGGAGCAAATCCCTGATAGCCATAGCAGTAGTAGCAGTAATAATGCAAGCAGCAGCAGTATTAGCAGTGGTGGAGGCAGCAAAAAAGCTGTTTGCTCAGATGTTAATATAACTGAATCTGTTACAGATGTTGAGGTAATATATCTGGCTAATTGTGGTTATTGTTTTAGAGTAAATACACAGTTTCCTGCTTGTTAGAGGATTTGCTGAATATGCCATTGTATAAAATCAAGGGGTACAAAGGTGACTGTTGGAGTGAGAAACTGCAGAAGCTGGTGTCTAAGTCTGACAAAGTGTGAAAGGAAAATGTTGAGAATTGATATGAATAAAAGCAAGGTTATAAGGAATAGCATTGCAAAGAGACAGGTTAGTTGGAATATGAGTTTGAATGGAGAGAGTTTGGAGGAAGTGAAGTGTTTTAGATACTAGAAGTGGATGTGGCAGTGAGTGTAACTGTGGGAGTGGAAGTGAGTCATAGGGTGAGTGAAGGGGGCTAAGCTCCTGGCAGTATTGAGGAATTTGTAGAGAGATCCCTGTGTGTGTGTGGGGGGGGGGGGAGGCAAAGATGGGTATGTTTGAGGGTATTAGTGGTCCCAACAGTGTTGGATAGATGTAAGGCTTGGACTCTCAATAACAGTGTATGGAAGAGGGTGAATTGGTTGATATGAAATATTTTAGGACAATATTTGGTGGGAGGTTTGATTGAGTAAAAAATGATAGGGTAAGAGAGAGATGTGGTAATGCTTGAGACCACTGAAGAGGGTTGGCTGAAATGGTTTGGATATATGGAGAGAATGATTGAGGAGAGTTTGACAAATAGCATGTATCTGTCAGAGATGGAGGGGACAAGGGGAAGGGGGAGACTGAAGTGGAGTTGGAAGATTGGAGTGGACAAAATTTTGAATGATCATGGGTTGAGCGTGCAGGAGGATGTAAGGCATGGATGGGATAAGGTAAATTGGAACTGTGGTACACAAGGCAACATGCTGGCAGTGGACTGAACTAGGGCATCTGAAGCAGTCAGGGGAAACCATGGAAAAGTCTGTGGGGTTTGGTTGTGGATAGAGGGCTGCAGTTTTGGTACATTACATGTGACAACTAGAGATTGGATGTGAGCAAAAAGGCCATATCTTTATCTGTTACTGGTGCTACCTCACTAATGTGGGAAGTAGCAAACAGGTTTGGAAAAAGAAAAAAATTGTTGTGTACCTTGTAAGTTGTATGGGAGAGTGGTAACTGAGATGGTGGTGGCATGAACAGAGCATCAGACTAGGGGGGGGGGGAACTGCAATACTATCCAATCCTGCTGCTTTGCCACACTTCATCTTTCTCAAGGCTTTCACCACTTCCTCTCTCTCCACCACACCAATCTACCTGACTCTCACACTTTGCACCCCACCCTGACTAATACACCCTACATCTGCCACTCTATCATCAAACACATTCAATAATAATTATAAGAGTAATTCATTAATACTTATTTAGTCAATTTGTAATATATTATAAAAACTGAAACTCTTTGTGGATCCAGAGCCATGTTATAATACACATTCAGTCTCATACATAACGAAAAAGAAAATAATAATGTAAAAGTGTAGTAGCTAAAATTATATATGTACATTAAAAGACAAGAGATTTGGTTCAGTGTCATTATCATACACACACCAACATCAATACTGTCACAAACAATGACCGATTATCTTTTTTGAGTTTACATGATTGCAGAGTTTAATACTCCCTGATACAATTGAATTATTATGTCTGCATGTTTTTTGCAATGGTATTACTTTTGCCTGATCTTAAAAACACATAGTTATTAGTCAGAGGATGGTGAGAATTATTCATAATTACATCAGTTAAATGTAAAACATATTTTGAATATAATACATCAAATGCAGTTACATCAGCACCAAATTTACTACCTATTTTTACAATTTTCCTAAGTTTATTCTGTCTTTTACTCTCAATCATCCATAGTATGATGCTATACAAAAACAAAGTGTTGACTCTGTGACTGACTTATAGAACATAGAAAGAATAGTCCTATCAACTTTCAGGTTTTTCAAGCAGATGATATATAACCCTTAAACATCTCACTAAGTTTTCCTTTCCAACCCTCAAAACTCAACCATTCATCTAGAGACATGAAGGGTTGGTAGATTTACTGATAAAGGTAATGATGAGAAATAAATATCATGGCAGAGTGCAATGGGGGTTACTGACTGGAGGAAGGAGGGTGTCTACGTCACCCCATGAATCATCTGATCCAGCACCTGTTTCAGCTGCAAGAGATCCTAATTTACTGAAGTGCCTACACTTACTCTGGGTGGGGTAAATAACAGGGTAGCAGTGAACACTAGCGAACATATTTTCCCAGTTAGTGGGATACTAATTGAATGGCATTTTGGTGTGATATCACTACAATGTGCATACGTACACAAACTCCTCAAATATGGTGAAATGCTCCATCATCAGAGGAAAATGTTCATTTTACACATTAAAAACTTGTAAAAAATTTTCATTTTTTGCTCAGTTTGTTGCAAGTCAAAGTAACTTATCCTAATTCTAGTGTGTCTTAAGTCCAAAACATCATAACTCAAAGCCTTGCTGGATATCAAAATAGCAGAGATGTATTGTTTAGGCTCTTCACCAGAGAATACTGAAGACCTGAAGAGTTTTGAACGGACTTTTATGTTCAGGTTAGCTTTATAGCATAAAATGTAGTGTTTCAGGAAGAATGAAACGTAGAAATGGATACAGGGATATTTTCAACAGTATACCAAATGGTGGGAGAGGGAATAGGAGTGGTAAAACAAAGATTAATAGTGATGCTTCGGAAAAGTCTGTTTCTGTAATGTTTATGTTAATATACAGGATGGTATTTCTTTAACATGTGAAAGAATTTGATATGTAACTTAAGTGATAGACAAAAGTTGTGCAAAAATAAATTAAGAGTGAAACTTATAGAGATTTGGAAACCAGCAAGACTCATAGCATTCAGGCTTTTAAATGTGTTTATGTATTTCAGTATTACAGAATACAAGGCTAACACCATTTTTCTTGGCAGGATTTGTTTCATTGCATATGCTGCTAATTTTTGGGTCTACCCAGTTTTTGAAGTACTGGACTTCACAGGAAGAACACTCTTCCTAGCTGCTCTACTTTTGCCAAACCTTATTATTGTTTTTATGGGTCAGAAGCTTCATGACAATATTTGGGGTAAGTTACATCAGGAATATGTTTATTACAGAATTAAAGTATTTAAGAGTTACCTTGGGTAAGTTTGGTGATATGGAAGAAGAGATGAAAAAGAGAGCAGTACAGTGCAAAAGAGTCACTGAATCCCTTAATGAAATAATGAAGGTGTAAGTATGGAAGAGAATAAAAGATTAAGGGACAGCATAGTCCTCCTGACCCTTGACTTATGCAGCTGAAATAGGGTGTGGAATGAGTAACAGAGGCCAAGAATCCAGGATGTGGAAATAAGCTATTTGAAAGGAGCATGTGGTATGACTAAATGGAAAGAAGAAAGTAATGAGGTGTATGAGAGATCTGATATGTCAAGGAATGCAAAAGAAATAAATTGTGGAGTAGTAAAGTGGGTGAAATATAATACTTTGAGGTGGTCTGGGCATGTGGAAAGAATGCAAGTGTATAATAGTATGATACAGTATGACTAAATGGGTTGATGTGAGAGGAAGACAACCTGTGACATTAGGAAAGAGTGGAATAGTATTGGAGGGAGAGAATTGGTGGAAGAATGCATGGAATGGTGTATGTGGGGGAGGCATGTAAGGGCAGGGATAAATGGAGACTCTTGCACCATGGTCATTCCCTTGATGAGAGTTCCCAGACAGAACAGGTGTCAGAGATATAGACGGATAGATAGACTACAGGTAGCACTTGAAAAATATCACCAAAAAAGACAAGTAACCACCTTTTGTGATGCTCCACAGATCTATAGTTTAATTAAACTTGTGTTGAGAGCTTTTGAGGTTGCTTTCATACTGCATTTCTTATACAGCTCAGATAGTAAGACTTGAGGAATCATGTAGTTCTTGTTACCTGATTAATCTTACTGTTTGTAAGTAGCAGCACAAGTTTACCTGGTTGAGATTTTGCCATGGAAGCCCAGTTCATCATCATCATCTTGTAACATCATTAAAATTGTTTAATCACTTATGAAGATTACCTAATAATTACCTAATATGTTTATTGATAGGATTCTCATCCAGATTTCTCATTATTGGCACTTTCAAAAATAAAAAGGAAAACCTTTAACCTCCACCTTGGTGTGTTTTTCATAGATTTTGGATACAATCTATTACAGATATTTCATGAAAGGTGTAAAAATAATATATCTAGGAATAATTTCTTAAAAAATTTACCTTTTAGCTTACCCCTTTTAAAGTGTACAATGTAATCTTCTGGAATCTACCCTAATCATACCATGTTGGTGTACTGTGATGGTGCCTAACTTATGCATGAAAATGCTGAATATTTTGTTTTATATGTAGGTAGTTCTTGGGAGTAGAGACCATTTATATTTTTACTAGGTCAAAGTCTCCACTCATTGACAAAAGTATGCTGAAATATGAAAGGGTTTAACACAGAGATGTAAAGAGACAAGATTAAAAGTTAAGGAGTTTTTGGGGAAGTGGAGAACCTATCTTTTAAAAAGGAGCAGGTCATAGTTTTTTAGGAAAGACATGAGAGGATAAAGAATTCCAGAGCTTTAAGGGGAACGGACAGAAATGGACATCACAATGACTCACCCCTGAGTTGCCATTGATCACACAGTAATTTTGTGATGCAAAAGTTTGCTGGATATTGTCTTACTGTTGGTGGGGGAAAAGAGGTAGCCAGTTCTTGGAAGAAATCAAAGTAATATCTATAGGGTAATTGGGTCAAACTTGGGGAGCTGATAAGTTGGAATGCTTTGGACTTAATTTCATCAAATAAGAACATCTCTACATGTGACAGCATTACTCTAAATTAATCCTTTGTCCTTTGCATAAAAGAAAAACAATTCAAAGGAAAATTTAAGGTACATTTCATAGCAGAAGATTTAGCTGTTTGTGTAATGCAGGACTTCCAAGATAAGATGTTATGGTGATACTGAGTATTTTTTCTGTGTTGAGAGTTGGTTGTAAAGAGCCAATAGAAGGGATAAAAAACTTGCAAGGGGTTCCTGAGAGAATTTGGATTTTTTTGGCAGAAAACTTTGTGATTGCATCTACCTTACTGGGAAACCCTTTCCAAATCGGAGTTTATAGAGGTATTTGTGACAATACAAGATGTAGATGAAGCAAGAGAAAATGGAGCAGATATGAAAAAAAGTGGAGGAATGAAGTGTTGAGTTGCTAGCATTTATCAGTTTAACAGTGATCCTATCTATTTATCTATGTCTCTGATGCCTGTTCCTTTAGGGACTCCTTTGAAGGGGTGGCCACAGCAAAAGAAGCTCTATAACTGGTGAACTTCAGTGCTACTTCTTAGCTTTTAGTGCCTCATTCACAAGAGGCCACTGGCAGAGGACAACTCTAGCACAGTGTTTTTAGTTGCTCAAACCTAATGTTCCCACCAATCACTACTTCCCAATGTGTTTACCTGATGTTCCAACCTAGTACTTCTACCTAATGCTCACAGCCAGTATTCCTACCTTCTACTTCTACCTCATGTTTCTACCTAATGCTCCTGTCTAATGTTCCTACTTACTACTTTATCTATTGCTCCTACCATTCTGCCAAAATGCAGTGCTAGCACAGCACTAACCACAGAAAAATCTAGAGTTAGGAAAAATGAGTTGTGTGGGTTAAGTGTTGTCAAGTGTTGTGTGTGAGAAGGAGAGATTGTATGTTTGTGGACAGAATGCTACCAGTCCATGTGTGTGTGAGGCAAAAAGAAAAGACAGCTACCTGGATCAGAGGAGTGCAACTTAACCACCACTGAAGTGGTGGCTCACTGCGCAGCCAATACAAACCCTCATGGTACCCAGGAGGGTAGCATCGGTAATATAACTCTCTGTTTGCTTGGTGCCTACCAATTTCTAATCACATATACCAGTGCTAAGTCATCAGCACATAACAACTGACAGTGATGCAAACTTTGGTTATGGAACTCAAGTACTCAGTTTATGTTCTCAAATAAGTTGTTCAGGTGTAAGTAGTTACCTTGCTTTTATCTCCTTTTCAAGTCAAGTTTGCTCTCTCCTTTCCCTTTTGTTTCTTCTTTCACTATATGGTCAATCTCAAGCATATCAAAGCTGCAACAAGCGTTCCAAACTTTTAAACTAAAATTCTGCATTACATGCTCATGTTATTTCATTATATGCCAAATTTATCATGTTTCTTTCAGTGAAAGTGCTGTAACTGATGAAAAACATTGTTTTATATTTCATATTTGATAGTCTTTAAATCATAACTGATGTACCTTTTGCAGTTTCTTAGTATACTAAATTTGTTATTCAGATTTGGTACCCAAAATGTTTGGAGTAATATTTACGGGAAAAGTTAGCTATATAATAACTTATTTACAGGTACTGGAATGGAGCAAACACAAAGAAAGGGGAAGATGGAATAGTGACCATGAACAAGGAAGATGCTTGAGCAGTTGTAATGATGTTGATTGTAATTTTAGCACAAATTCATGACAGTATAATTCACTTCGATTAAAATCTAAACTGGATGAGTAAGTGACAAGTAAGGGGTTATATTTCATATCAAGAAGCAGTGACTCTGGGAAATCATTGTTATATCATCAAAAAGTGCATTATGCATGCCTAATTATATGTACATACATCCTGTAGTAGTATGAATGTCTTTTACTGGAATATATTTTGTGTTGAAGTATATTTGTATATATATGCATATCTGTAATGATTGCAGTATGTTTGCATAGTTGTCTGAATGTTCAGGAAAATTGTAAAAGTTGTGTGTATGCTTGCTCATGATAATTATATGTATGAAAGCTCTTTTATTTCATTAGTTTTAAACATGGACTTTTATGATGACCTCCTCATGAATACTTAACACAATTCAATCAATTTTTTAAGGATAATATTAAATCTTCCCATCCATCCTTTGACTCCATCCAGCTGACATGGGATGGATTAGGTGCATACAACAATGCACCAATTGTGGGAATTAATTTTGCACACCTGGGGTACCTAAACCTGCTTCTAAGGGATTGCATTAGACAGGGGCATTACTTACCTAAGGAAGTAAATGGGTTACATTGACTGTCATGATAAAAATTGCATGACAGATCTGCCATGTTGAACTATTTTTAGATTTTTTAAGAAAATATATATTGTGAATACGAGTGAGTTGAGTAATAGTTGAAAAAATGTATAACATATAATAAATAAAAAGAATGGAATAAGGAATTTGCTTTGTGCATAACACATGAGTTATGTGTCTCGGTCCATGAGATGGTGTGAGATGTCATGCAGCAACACATCCTCACACCCTGTCCCTCATTTGGCAAGTATATCTTTATGATAATGATCAATCTATGAGTGATTTTGTTCTTGCAACTTTTTTTTCATGTACTTGGTCACAAATTATTGCTCTTCAGTATAGTGGACACCATATAGTTTATAGTATAATAACTTTTATGAATCAAATTTTTTGAGATGAGTGCTGTTGCCACTGTGTATATGTTTAAGATAACAATCAATATGTGGTGCTCTTTTTGGTCTTACATTGTTCTATTTGTATGCATTTGTCTGTAAATGACTGCTTTATAATACTGCATAAAGTACACTATGTACTAAATAATATACCAACTTCAACATATGAAGTGAGTCTGTTGAGGTGCATGCTACCACTAGTGCATAAATGCTTACATTTATCAATTTGTGATGCTGTGTTTGGTCTTACATTGTTTTATGTGCATTTTCTTGCACTGTAATATTTTATACATCAAACAGTAAATAGTATATAAACTTAACTATCACAAAGCAAGATTGCTGAAATGTGAGCTAACAGTACTGTGTAAATGTTCAAGATGTTAATCAATATGTAATGCTGTTTTCAGTCATATATGTTTCTTACAAGCATTTGTTCATAAATGACTGTTTTGTAATGTTTTACACTCCAGGTAGTAAACATTAAAACTACTTCACAATGACAAGGCAAGTTTGTTGAGATGCATGTATCCGCTAGCACATAAATATCTATCTTAAAAACCAATTTGTGGCGCTGTTTCTGCTGACACATAGGTTTTTCTTTACATGCATTTGTTTGTATATGATTACTCTACAAAATTCTACACTCGTAACACATAAAACAATTTCACAATTGTGAAGCCAGTGCATAAATGTTTATGATAATTATGAATTTGTGAATGCTTTTGGTCTCTCGTCTTTTCTACATGCATTTGTTCATTAATGATTTCTTTAAATACTACGAGCAAAAGATAATAAAACTTATATAAACATCACCACTATAAAGTAATACAATATGTAATAGAATAAAAGACATAGTGACACAAAACATAATATGTTTGCAGGCTTATGTAGAATTATATTTATTTTTTGCCTAACTGCCCCATAACTCTGCATCTCATTATGAAAGAGTTTTGGAGAGGGGAGATATTGATGGGCAACATAATGCAAATAAATAACCTGACTATGAGGATGACTGTGACCTGACTAGTCACTGAGGGGCCCAAGAGGGGTGCTGTCACCTTACAGAAAGCCCGGGGTAATTCACTCAACTCATCAATATCTTCATAGTTTTGACACATTCCCAAATTCTGGTACCCTTGAATTCATTATCTGCATTATCTTTTTTTTTTTCACACATGGTGCTTTTATTCTGTTTGTTTACCTAGTTCCACTATGAGTACAATATGGCAGATTAAGATGTAGCCAGGAATTCAAACACTTGTTCATAATCTTTTACTACAATCATCACTTCTACACGATGAAGAAAGCTGTTTGACAAGTCTTACCTGAAAGCTGTTTGACAAGTCTTACCTGTGGTACAAAAGGTGTCTTTATTAATCATCAGAGCAATATTCTCACAACAGTTTCTCTTTTTTTTTTTTTTCTTAGTCTTTCAAGTCACACCTCCTTGCTTCACTGCTAACTGTGATAAACTAAGGCATTCTGATGACATATCCATCCTAGTTGTAGTGCTACTTATCCCCAACTGATGGCAGCATGTTTTGGAAGGATAATATATAGCAGACTGGTGTAAAAAAGTAGGAGTGGAGGAATTTAATGCCACACATAGCTGACGCTTTTGTAAAACTGATTGCCATGTAGCAGAACAAAACAGTGAATGGTTAATTTTCTAATAACCTAAATAGTTATGCAAATACAAAAGGAATATCCTTAGTTCTGATTTATCCAAATAAGAGTGGTAAGATGCTTCAATTTGGTGGCATCTATTAATTTAGCTTAAACTACATTCACACTGTGGTTATATTTACTTTGACATTAGAAAAACATTAATAATATTAGTAAGTGACATATCTAGTCCCCTTTTTGATAGAGCATTTTACATCTGTATTACAGAAACATTATGATGGAATCCTTAGCAGTGAAGAAAAAATTCATAATAATTATACAGCCAACAACAATACTGTTTTAATCTACACATTTTACTTTACCTCTGAGCTTAAAAGATAGCTCTAAAGTACAGCTACACTCTGATCATTGTTGTTGTTTTGATTTTTCATTATTTTTTTTTACTAACACTGGGCACAAGAAATTTTAATTATGTTAAGACAATGAAACCTAGAAATGACGGAACACAGGACAATATACAATTTATTTCAGGACACTAAGTCATATAATGAGAAGGCACAAGACACTATGCTAAAGTTTAAAGAGCCACAAAATATATCATGTCTGAGTGGGATATGGATAGAAACATGTAAAGTCCCGTGTTATCTGCCATAAACATTTGTACTTGGTATCTGTTCCCTAATAGCTCTATGCTGTCTAAATATATTTTTGCATACATTCATTATTAGCAGCATCACTATATCCACTACATAAAATAGATATCAGACCAATTCCTTGAAATATAAAGTGCTTATGGAAGTATGCAAAAAGATAAATGTAATGTAAAAATACATAATTTTGGTACTTTCAGTTCTTGTCTAGTATTAATTTATTGATGAAATATTTGGTGTATTGTTGGAAAGGAACCAACTTTTAAAATGTTTATATTTTCTTAAAGCTACACTGGCTAGTTTTTCTGCGGTATTCAATCCTGAGATTAGTTTTATCGCTCTAAGACATTTATTTTGGATTTTAAGTGTGCTAGTAAAATAGCCTGTGTGTTTAATCAGCACCATTGTTCCATGATGATGGCAGCCAGAAAGCTAATGCTTTGTATGCATACTAAGGGGACACTAATGGTTTGCACCTGGGTATTATTTCCTAATTTTGGTGTCTGCCTGTGTTTGTCAGTGACAGCTCGATGATGATGACAGCTACAAAATTGAAAATCTTTAAGCATATTAAGGGGACCCAAGGTTGTGCACCTAGGCGTAATTTTATATCTAGACTTGGTGTCTATATGTGTGCTTGTCAGCATTTTTGTTCTATAATGATGACAGCTAGAAATCTGAAACTTTGTAGGTCTAATAAAGGGACCCTAATGGTGTGTACTGGGAATGATTTGTAATTTAAATTGTGTGTGTGTGTGTGAGAGAGAGAGAGAGAGAGAGAGAGAGAGAGAGAGAGAGAGAGAGAGAGAGAGAGAGAGA
>JAYMFT010050326.1:0-15271 GCA_038088735.1 Panulirus argus
TATATATATATATATTAACATTTTGAGAAGTATTGTTATGGAAAGACAAAGAAGTGAACAAAAATATAAGGTATTTGGGACGACAGATAACAGCTCGGTACTTTCACCAAGAGATAAGAAATCTCTTCCCCGGAAACACTTTAAAAACGAACGTGTCAGATAACGGAATTATTTCAAATGCCATCTTGGGCTTTCCGCATTGACCTAGAAAAAGGACGGCGGGATGTCGCCGCGATGCCGGGCCTGTGGGAGGGTGACTGGACGCGGTGTTGAGGGGCGGGAAGGAAGCCAACCGACTTCGGTGGCGCCCGGGGACCTTCCGTCGCAGGGTCGCCCGAGTGGTGCAGCAGCAGCGCGCGAGGCGCTTCGTAAGTGGTGGGGCCTGAGGGAGGAGTGACTGCGAAGTGGTGGAGCCTGCCTGGGATGGGGGGGGGGGACTTGGAAGTGGTGCTTACTGGAAAGGGGGAAGGGGGGCGGGGGGCGAACAGTACCAACAGACAACGCCAGTACCAACAGACATTACCACCACCACCACCACCGACACCACCGAACAGACAACACCGGTAGCAAGAGTGTAAAACAGTTATATATATCTTACTCCCTAGATGTCCTCTGTGCTTCCCCCCCCCCCCCCCCCCCCCCCCCCCCCCACCCCACCTCCCCCCCCCCCCCCCCCCCCAGCTGTGTCCCGCGGGGCGAGGGTAACCACTTTTTACAACAACACAAAAATACACTTTAAGAGGAGTAGAAAAAAAAAAAGACGAAAAGAAATATCTATTCCCGAGGTTGTGGTGAACGTCTGGAAGTGTTGGGCCGCCTGGCCTGAAATATGTATGGTCCGGCCCGGCCCGGCCCTCCAGGCGTGTGGCAGTGTGAGGAGCGTGGTTGGTGTGTGTGTGTGTGTGTGTAGTTGTGGTTTGTGGCGTCGTGAGCGGCTCTTATTTGTGGCTATTTTTTTTGTGTGTGTGTGGTATTCTTTGCAGTTATTGTCCTTGTTTTGTTTTTATTTTTAGCGTTTTTTTGTCTGTATTTGCAGTTCTTTTACATGTAAATGTGTTTGTTCAGCTTCGCGTACGACTCTTTTTTTATAATTGTTACTTGATTTTTTTTTTATGTTTGGTATACGTAGTTCCTTCGAATTTTCGTGAGTGAAATTCGTGCCATGAAAAAGAATATATATCGTTATAACACGAAAGTGATTTATTGGATGAGAGATTAAACTGTGGCCTAGCGTCAGTTATTTATAACGGCATTTGAAAACTTGGATTGCTTTTCGTTAAGAAATTTCTCTCTCAATATACAGGGATAATTAACTGTGGCCAGATGATATTTCTGACATAAAGTACTTTCAAAACGGATTTTGTTTTTTTTCACAAGTGATGATCTGGACATTATTTTGGAAAGTGATAAATGGGCGAGTTAGATATTTACTACAGGGAGCAGCCTTCACAGAAAACGGCACAGAAAACTGTTCAGCACTTTGCGGGAATCTCACTTTTCGTAAGTATTATATACGTGGGTTTTCATCTATAATACAGGAGGCGGGAGGGGGGGGGGAGGGGGATTCGTCCCTCACGGAAACTACGAACTTTTCCCCAAATTCTGTCACTCTGTAACCCAGAGCAGAACACACGAACGAATAAACGATGGATAAGGGTATTTGTTTTTTTATTTTGGTGTGAGAATGTGTGTCTACGCGCGAACAACCACGACCTGATTTTGACGGGGGCTTGCGCGTAGCGTTCACCGCGCGTCTGTTTTGTTTAACTGTGTTGTTCTTTCCTTGCTGAGAGAGAGAGAGAGAGAGAGAATTTTCTCCATTTGAAATATTGATATCGTCCATCAACTCAGTAATACTACCACCTAATTTGGATGAGGTCCATTTAATTTTCCTTTAAGATTAATTGAAGCAATTACTATCCATCTTACTGTCACTGTTGTATCAAACCAATGACGGAGGACAGAGCCCTGTGGAACCACCATACCCTGACTCCATTTCCACCCCTCCTTACCTCCACCTCCTCCCGCAGGTGGTAGCGGCAGCGCTGGCGCCCCTGGTGGCTGGGGAAGCGAAGGCGGATGCCAAGCCCTACCACCACCACCCGGGCTTGATCCACTACCCGTGGCACCAGTACCACTACAGCTACACCCACTTCTGCAGCTTCCTCATTAAGAGACCCCATCTCCTGACCAGGTACGTTTGTCGTCGCTTGATGTAGGTGAGCGAGTGAGTGTAAAGTTTTCATCTGTGTGAGTCAGCTTGAAGTTTAGCTTTATATCAGTAAAGTCACTGATATGTAGACTTAGAATTTTAAGCATATATTGACGAATAAATATAGTACCCCAATGAATATAGCTTAAGTTAGAATTTTAACTTTATTAGCATGTGAATGATAGCGTAATGAATATAGCATACTAATTCTTAGGATTGAAATATTATTTACGTATTGATATAGCCAACTGAAGTAGTGATATGAATTGTAAGTACTTATTTCAGCGGTATGGGGAGTCCCGTCAGCAGATTTTTCCCTTAGTGTCAAACACCTTTTTAGACTTGTATGACGTTAGTATTCAAAAATGTCATCATTTACACTAGTGCCATTTTGATAGCGTCTCCTCATGGTAGCTAACGATTTGTATATGTATAGCCTATCCAGTAACCTAACAAGGCAGTGATGTGATAGCTTGCTGGTTTTAGTGCCAAGTACATTAGTAGCTTAACCATCTTGTAACCAAGTTAGTAGACTATAACCAATTGTGTTAGCAACGTAGCTTTGTTATACCAAACTGAGTTTGAAAACTAGCATTCCTAAGCAGCTAATATTAGTAGCCTATTAGTGTTACAACCAATTAAGTTGTGTTCAGACCAAATACTTTATTAGCATCGTAGTTTTTATAATTATGTTCAGTAGTGTTAGAACCAGTTACGGCTGTTGCTAGAGTTTGTAAAACAAATTACTACAGTAACTTAATAGTCAGAATAATTTGTTTATCGTCCGGGGCTCCAGTCTCGGACTGAAGTCCACATCAAGGCCGGGCCTTAGGTGAAATATAGAGTTTAATGAAAGGGAAAGAGAAGAGACGAGTGAAAGTATTTACGAACATAGGAGAAAGTGATAAACAAATGTGTCAGGTCATAGTTAATTGGGATTGTTAGTTGCCCTAGTAGGAACGTTATAGAACGATAAGTTAAGGAGACTAGGAAGACCTGATTACTAATTTCATTTTTCTCCTTCTCTCTCTCATTCTTTCTCTCTCCTTCATAACATTACAGGCTATACGGGCTGTTGGTCTATTATCAGACCCACTGCTATGGTACTTACAACCACTATCCTTACCTGGGCTACGGCTGGTAACTTGCCGTTGAGTGGCCACGGCCGGCTGGTGACTGGTCCATTTGTGGCCACTGTTGGGGACTGGTTCCTTTGTGGCCAAAGATGGTGGTTGGCTTGTTCCCTTGTGGCCACGGCTGGTGATCGGTTTATTTGTGGCCAAGGATAATGACCAGTCAACGTGAATATAATTTCCCTTGAGCCAATTGAGAACAGGCCATTTTATTTAAAGACCCAGTGAGAGCGCTCTGTTCCGTTTACGTCATGAAGTAAGACCTACCAATCACCTGTCTCACATGCCTATACGTCATCCCTCCCCCTGGACCAATAAGAATCGTCAGACAGCTGCGTGAATCATAGGTTTTCCCACTCCATCAACCGGGACAGGAGAATCTTCGTGGGTAACCCGGAGAATCATTAGGAATCATGGGGCGACCACCACCAGAACCAATAGGGAATAGCCACTCTCGAAGTCGCCTTGAACATCCAACAGGAAACAGCCGTCTTCCACGAGAACCAATAGAAGTAAGCCATCATCAGCCATCTCCTTCAACAGCCAATAGGAAACAGCCGTCTTCCACGAGAACCAATAGATGTAAGCCATCATCAGCCATCTCCTTCAACAGCCAATAGGAAACAGCCGTCTTCCACGAGAACCAGTAGAAAAGAGCCGTCCGCAGCCATCTTCCTCAACAACCTATAGGAAATACCCGTCATCCACGAGAACCAATAGAAAAAAGCCATCCTCAACCATCTCCTTCAACAGCCAATAGGAAACATCCGACATCCTAGAGAAAACAGCAGTCCTCCACAAACACCAATAGGAACCAACTTACAAAATCTGAAATAGCCAATAAAAACTACCCACTCAAACCCTTATAGTAGTCTAGGCCAGGTGCCAGCTAGTTGTTTGCATGCGTACTAAACTGTTGTTTGCTCACGTAGTTTGTTTGTAGTTTGTCTCACCGTTTGTGTTTGTGTGTTTGCCCGGCTTTGTTTTAAAGTCAAAATTTGCTTGCTTGTGTCTGTGGTAGTTGAGGAAATTGGCTTATTTCCCTGTTAGTTAACGGTCTTTAGAGTAATTTTGAAAATTGTTCTCTAGTTTGTTGATAGACTAACTACATAAGACTTCCATAACATAAAGCATTATAATCTGAAAGGTATGACAATAAGACAAATGAATTTAATATTTCATGAGTAATTTCTACGTAAACTAATCCTAGGCTTTTCTGATACATATTTTATTGTCTGTGTAACAAGATAAAACACCAGTCTAACACCAGTCTCTCTTGAGTTTGAATTCCACATCCTCGTAATATAAAGATAATTAGGTTATCAATCATCATTAGATTAACTGAGCGTGTGGGATGGGAGTTATCGTAATTAGGGGAAAATGAAATAGATATTGCAGGGTTAATGGAGTATTTGTGACGATGCACAGCTAGGCTTTACGTAAAGTTTAAATTGACCGTAGTTTGTTTCACGGTTTGGTAATGACTTCCTAATGTGATGTTAAAATCAGAGCCATAAAAATCTAACATTTTAGATAGGATATTTTTTTGCCATCTTAAGGAATGAATATCTACAGCCGTATTATTTTTTTAGGTATTTCTTAGAATTTCACAAAGGAAAGGTAGGACTTGCAAGATAAGGAAAAGTATTGTTTAAATTAATTTAAATTACGTGGTTCTGATCTCCTAGATAAATGCATTCAAACGTACAGGAATGCGGGTGCCACGTCCTGACCTATCCTTACCTTACCTGACTTAGGTAAGGTTGTAATTTCCTTGGGCCAATACGAATTTGTATCTGAGCAAACAGGTCTGCAACCACTCCCTGAGAATTAACAAAAATCTTCCCCGATTTTGTTGTAGCCATAATCGCTGTTGCCTCTAATGTAGCAATGAATTTAATCACGGAGATATTAGTAAGACTGATTACCCTGTGTGTGACAAACCCTATCAGAATGATCCCAACCGAAAACCTCTTTCTCTCTGGCGTGATAAATTTTGTAGTTCCCACTGGAGAATACCGAGGTGATAAATTCCCGTCCGTTAAAACTTTTCGGCGATAGCCATTTTTTGATAATAATCTGAAAACCTCACTAACAATAAATCTGCTTTGATAACCACACCAGTAATATACGGTAATAACAAAGATAACGTTGCCT
Organism: Panulirus argus; assembly: GCA_038088735.1. Taxonomy (NCBI): domain Eukaryota; kingdom Metazoa; phylum Arthropoda; class Malacostraca; order Decapoda; family Palinuridae; genus Panulirus; species Panulirus argus. The sequence goes on from JAYMFT010050326.1 coordinate 5,503, forward strand.
TCATAACAGGTATAGTTATCTGTCCGGTAGTGACCTCCATATAACTAGTACAATAATCAGTATTAATGACAAGTGTGGCATTATTGTTGGAATAACACCCGAAATAAACATTCCGTGTTATGATTCGTGTAATGATCGTGTTAAATATTCGGTTGTAGGCATAGCCTATGCGGTAACCTCCTGCATTTATAACCAACATGTATAACAACACACACAGTAGATTATATTTGAGTAGCCTACTTACAGGATCAGTTAGAGCAATTTAAGAGGTCTAATAAAATCTTGTTTTTAGTCTCAATTGTCATAATTTTACACTCTCCACTGGGACTTGTTTTTCATGGTTCCTCAGCTGAAGGTAACGTCATTTTATGGGTCGTGGGGCTACCTACCCTCTTGATCAAATAGAAGAATTACCTTTTTTTTTTTTCAACTCGGACATTTTGAGCAATTCTCGTAAATTGTCAAACGAAGCGGCCAATCTATTGCGTGCCCTCACTCTCCGGGGCTTGCACTGTGGGGGGAAAAAATCAATCAGGAAGCGTTTTATTACCCCCGTGAGCACTACTTAATAACAATTAGACAAAAGAGGGACGAAGATAATTAATGCTTAAAGCACATACTCGTATATCATTCTGCCGCCAGACTTCTAAATTTCTGTAACGTTCTCTCTTGGCCTCAATATTTTTGGTCCATTTTCTTCCTTTCCCAGTCTCCGGGGTTAAAGGACGCTAGTTTGTGTGTGGTTTTAAAGGAACCAGTCGTGGTTGTTAGCCTCTTGTCAACGAACATTTCGTAACAGTTTCGGGTGTTGTAAGAGCAGTAGTAACTTCTGTTGGGATGAAGTCTCTGGAGAATAATATGTCTTGTTTAAATTCCTCTCAGTCAAGATTACCTTCATATAACCTTTGATATTACTAAACCATCTAAATATAACCTTAGAGAAAGACTATGACATTGAGTATTTAAAGTGCAAACGTAGGAAGATAAAGTTTAATGAAAATTTTAAGGAAAACGGGTGAAGTCTCCCGAATTTTAAGGAAAACGGGTGAAGTCTCCCGAATTTTAAGGAAAACGGCCGACGTCATCGGTGCATAATACCCGTTGTCTCCTGTTGGCAATTTCCAAGCCCCGTTTCCAGTAGTCACATCGTTAGGGTTGGGAGCAGTTGAGTCATCGCTACATGTAACCAACGATAAACTTTTTTATTGCTCACGTAAAGACTCTGACACACCATCAAGGCAGTGTTAGATAAATGAACCATTAAGGAAGAGTGTAATGGTTTAAGGAAGAGTGTAATGGTTTAGTATTATAGACTTTATAATGGTAATAACTGTTGCCTGACAGTTGTAGTTATAGGACAAATTATACCTTAAAGATCATGCCAATATGTAGTAAAGAGATCTGAATGATTTTTAGGGGTAATTTCAGACTTATTCCCCTAATTAAGGTAATACTTATCATTCTTCGTTTTGCACCAGCGGGTAAACATTTAGGTTGGATGTGGCTGGCGTGTGACGCCGAACGTTCGGGTTAAATTAAGATTTGGTTGATTCCAATGTACTTAAACCAAGGAGACCAACACTGTACGGTTGTTAGGTAAGGTTATTATTGCGTGCAACGTACTGAATCGTGGAAATCAGAACCAAAGCAATAGTTAGGTTAGGCTATTGTGTCGTTTCCTGTGAATTCAGCTGGAGGAACGGAACGTTGGTTGAGTTAGGGTGTTTCTTCCCCTGTATATAACCAGTGAAACGAAGAGGATAGTTTAGGTAAGTCTTTAGTAGCTTAGTAGCGTACAATTGAACCGGAGAAACTAGAAACTAGCGTTGGAACATAACTTATTTAGGTTTGTAACGAGAAATGAACATCTGCGTTAAGGCTTTGAAGTTTGCCTAAGACTCGGCCTTGGAAATTAGTACCAGTCCCGTTTTAGCTAGGCTTTTGGAGCTTCTCCACTCACACTTAGCCAAAGATATTAAAACCAAATCTAGGTTGGGTTGGATTTCATGTAGCCAAGAAACCGAATGCAAAATTGATATAGGTTAGGTGAAGTTCTAGCTTGGCTAGGTTAGGTTAGGCCAGGTTAGGTTGTAACTCCCATTATAATTAGGCTGAGCTGTCAAAATGGAAGTAAAGTTAGGATAAATTGATTTGGTTAGATATATAGTCACCCCTCGTTTTCACGGATCAGTGGTTCCTTTGGAGAGAATTTGACAATAACTACGTCATCAAATTCATTTGTAATCACGCTAGGAATTTGAATTGCTTCAGATGTTAACCAAAATAACTGAACGTCCTCCTTACGCTTATTAGAAATATTTCATAGTAGTTGTTATAATTTTTGATAAATATTTGTAGTTATATATACCAGTAATTAGCGATGATAATAATGTAAACAATGAAGAGTGGTAATGTAAACAAAGAAGGGTAGGTATTGTTTGACGTCTCTACTAGGCTTCATTTGGGTTGAGAGTGGTTCATGGAGAAACAGGGGCTAAATGAAAGAAAATAATGACTGCTGTTTTATTTACAAGGCTCACAATTGACGACATGGATCTAGAGTTCAAACAAATATAATTCTTCACATTTTGGCCAGCTGAAATGGTCCTAATATCCGCCTACCAGAACAACTACGACGTCTAGATTAGGTGATATGTAAACATTCCGGTCTGTTTTTTTTTTTTTAAGGGGGGGTCTGCACTGCACAATGATCTCTGGGGAAACTATACATACAAGTCGAAGCTAACAGCAGTTAACATTCAAAATGGAACGATGAATGACTGACTCCTCTCTACTGACCTCGCTACGGAACACGGCGCGAACGAGTACATTAACATTATTATTATTTTTTTTTTGTAAATTTTTGTAAGACATCTCAGCTGGTGTACACGGCGGGGGATCGTGTGCTACATAGGCTTCTCTCAGTGGATGGTGAGGAGGGGTTGGTGGGGGAGGAGGGAGATTGCGTCTTGTTTATCGCCAGAGACTAATCTCTTGGGACCAGCTCTATGTATATATGTATATATATATATATATCGTATACTGAAGGGATGATGAAGCCTCCTTTGCTACACAACTTGCCTGCACTTATCCCAAACACACCCACCCACCCACACATTCAAATATATATATATATATATTTTTCACACATACACACACACACACACACACATACAAACAACACCCTTGTAAATTGTATTTTACAAAAATGTGCAAATACTAACCCTACAACTAAAGGACATATTTCCTTTACTGATAATCCCGTGAACACGAAAGGGGAGGGGAAATAAATTGGTTATGTTTGAGGGGGGGAAAAAATAACTTGGTTAAGTTGGAGCTGCCGAGTTTAACACAATTGTAGTAACTCTCGACAGAAAACGGAGTGGCGTGTGACGGTACACTATTGTAAAACGAACGTTCTGGCTCTACGACAGATGCGACTCTCTCTCTTTCTCTCTCTGTGGTCGCCCCCGTGTCGTATCCCTAACAGCGATAAAAATATAATACATTCGGTAGCTATATTATGTACAAGATTAGTGGTGGTTGATCGTTGCTTGGTGTGTGGCAGGTCGAGAGACCTTTCCTCAGATCAGCGACTCTAAATTCCTGTGGCTGATGCTGCTGACCAGCTCCTCCAGCCCTCTGGTGGGGTGGACTGGGACCGCAGGAACTACCGTCCCGACGCGTAAACGTAAATTCCGGATGGGAATCACCACTGGGGTCAGGTCTCAGCCGATGATGGGAGGTCACTTGCTTGGGGAGGAGGAGGTGTGGTTGGTTGTGGCGGTCAGGGGGTCATCGGGGTAGCGGCTGGGTTGTGGTGGTGGTGGTGGTGGGGGTGTGTCTTCCCTGGGGGAGACCAGCGTCGTCGGCGTCCCTTCACGACCTACCTGAAGACGGCCATGGAGGCCGAGTGCTCGAAGGCCCGACGTCGAAGCTGGGCGATGCTCGAGCCCCGCCACATGTCCTCCCCCGCCACGCCCATACCCATGGCGCCCATGCCACAGTTGATCTGCCCCTGCTGCTGCTGCTGCTGCTGCTGCCCCTGCCCCTGCTGCTGGCCCTGCTGGCCTCCTAGCGCCTGCTGGTGCTGCTGCTGCTGCTGTTGTTGTTGGTGCTGCTGCTGCTGTTGGTGCTGCTGCTGCTGCTGTTGGTGTTGGTGGTGGGAGGCTGGCGAGGAGGAGCCGCTGTTTGGGGGCGTGGCCGGGGAGCCCAGGCCGTTGGGGAGGCCTGGGGAGTTTAGGGGTGACCCTGGGGAGACAAGGGGAAGGTATCTGTACAATTCCTTATGGTGCTGTCGAGGCACAAGTGTGAGAAAGACAAAGGTAAAAAAAAAAAGAAAAAGATATATACAACGAGCAAAAGAGGTTTCTCACTGGGGGTCCTGTGTGGACTGATGTCTGGGCGTCACGAAATGTTTACGAATGTCGGGCTCACGATCTGTATCTAGGATGGGAGGGAGGTGATGATGATGTGGGAAGGGGGTCTGGCTAGGAACGGACCGAGCTCGGACTGGAGTCCAAGGATGGTGGCGGAATAGTCTCCAGAGGTTTAGAGTCGGTGGAAGGTTTTCGAAGATGAAGGTCTAGGGGGAGTACAGTGAGACGATGGAATTGGAAAGGTCTTGGGGTACAGTGGAGACACTTGAGGTGAATGTGATAGCGAGGAGCACTTTGTGAGAGTAGGGTCCGGTCTGGTCTGGTCTGGTCTGGTCTGGAGCGTGGTCCGTGTGGGTGGAGGGAGGGGGAAAGGGGAGAGGGGTCATCGCAGAAGGTGGTGTGGTCTCTCACCTGTGTACTCGCCCAGGGCCGTGTTGAGGGAGCTGAAGGCCTGGTAGTGAGGCTGGTACATGGAGGTGGGCGGCGACCCGCCCATGTTGGAAAGCCCCGACGGCAAGGGCGAGGTCGAGCCCCCGAGCCCCTGGCCAAGCCCCTGGCCCAGCCCTTGCCCGAGCCCTTGCCCGAGCCCCTGGCCTTGCCCCAGCCCCAGCCCTTGCCCCTGGCCCAGCCCCAGCCCTTGCCCCAGGCCCTGGCCGAAGCCCTGGCTCAGGCCCTGGCCGAAGCCCTGGCCCAGGGACTGACTGAAGGACTGCGAGATGCTCATGCCGCCTTGGCCCAGCTGGCCAAGCCCCTGCCGCTGGAGAGGGGACGTCAGGCCAAGGGTTCCCGTGCCCACACCTGCAACACACGCCGGGCCAAGAATGAGCACCTGTGAGGCTGAGGTGCGGAGTGAATGAGGATGGAAGAATGAGGACTCATTACGAAGATGTGAGTAAGTGAAAGAATGTAGGCGACCTGTTGGGGCTGAGGTGTTAGATTGTGCTGGTCGGTGTTAGATGGCGATGTGGCTTGGCGATGGACGGTGTTAGATGGTGTTAGGTTGTGTTAGGCGGTGATGAATGGTGTTGGATAGTGTTATGTGGGTGTTGGATGGTGTTATGTAGTGGTGGACGGTGTTAGGTGGCGTTAGACGGTGTTAAGCGGCGATTGACGGTGTTAGGTAGCACTGGACAGTGTTAATTGGCGTAAAGTTACATTCAACTCCAAATGAATCAAACTGATGGAAAGGTTTAGAAACTATGTAGGTGTAATTTGATCCTGAAATGCGAATAGCAGTATTTAGGCGAGACAGTTTATCATGAGGGTCAAACACGTATAGATGAGGAACAATATTAGATCATATATATAGATAATATACACTTAGGCTACACCTAGCCACAGACACGGTACACCCAACCTACTGTGACTACACTCCGCCCTAGACAGGCTACACCCTTGCCCTACAGAGGTTACAGGCCACCCTAGACAGGCTGCACCCAGCCCCAGACACGCTACACCCAGCCTACGCTGACTACACTATGCTATAGACAGGCTACACCCTTGCCTTACACAGGTTACAAGGCACCCTACACAGGCTATACACCACCCTACACAGGCTATACACCACCCTACACAGGCTATACACCACCCTACACAGGCTATACACCACCCTACACATGCTATACACCACCCTACACATGTTACCCCACCCCCCTCCGCCCTATGCACCTGTGTTGATGGGCGTCATGGAGCCCATAGGCCACCGGGCGTCTGACGAAGGGAACATGGACCCGCAGAAGGAGTCGCCGCCCATGGGCGGGAAGGGCGGCAGGGACGGCGAGGGCAGCAGGGAGCCCGCCGACCGGAACACGGAGCTACTCTTCTTGCGCTTCTTCCACTTGGCGCGCCGGTTCTGGAACCACACCTGGAACACGGGAGGGGGGGGAGAGATTAGTAGGGTCTGGAACACGGGAAGGTAGGGTTACATGGCTCTGGAACACGGGAAGGGAGGGGTACATGGGTCTAGAACACGGGGAAGGAGAGGAACAGTGCCTGGAACACGGGGAAGGGAGGGGTACATGGGTCTGGAACACGGGAGGGAGGTTGTAGATGGGTCTGGAACACGGGGAAGGGAGGGGTACATGGGTCTGGAACACGTTGAAGAAGACTTATATGGGTCTGGAACACGGGAAGGTGGGGTATATGGGTCTGGAACACGGGGAAGGAGGGGTACAGTGCCTGGAACACGGGGAGGGAGGGAAGGAGGGTCTGGAACACGGGGAAGAAGGGAGTACAGTGCCTGGAACACGGTAGGGAGGGATAAATGGATCTGGAACACGGGGAAGGAGGGGTACAGTGCCGGGAACACAGGGAGGGAGGAATGGAAGGTCTGGAACACGGGGAAGGAGGGGTACAGTGCCTGGAACACAGGGAGGGAGGGAGGGAGGGAGGGTCTGGAACATGGGGAAGGAGGGGTACAGTGCCTGGAACACAGGGAGGGAGGGATGGAGGGTCTGGAACACGGGGAAGAGGGGGGGATACAGTGCCTGGAACACGGGGAAGTAGGGTCAAAGAGTCCATGACACGGGGAGGGAGGGGTAGAGGATTTGTAACTTGGGGAGGGGAGGGGGTAGAGTGCCTGGAGTATGCGAAGGGTGGTGGTAGTAGACTGCCTGGAACACGTGGAGGTAGGGGTAAAGGAGTCTGGAACGCGGGGAAGGACGGGTGGAGGGGTCTGGAACACTATAAAAGGGAAGGTTTGACGTGCCAGGATCGCGTGGTCTGGAATGGTAAAAGAGATCAGGTTCTTAATGGCAAGTGTGATATTCAACAGTCAGTATAAGTCACAAACTCCTCGTCAGAGGAGGCTACGTACGGCGGCATGGTAAGGCGGGGGCCCGCGCGCGAGGAAGGCGTCGTAGTAATAACAAACAGCGGGCAATAAATGGGTCAATAATGGCTCATCTCTCCCTCCCGCGGTGGTTTAGCGGGGCGTCACAACGAGGCAATTTGAATGCCCCCCGGCAACCCCTCCTCTCCTCTCTCTCATCCCGCCGGACCCGCGACCCTGCGGTAAAATCTCGCCCGAAAATTATGGCTATGGCGAAATCCTTCCTTTCCCGCCGGGAGCTGACGATTTATTGATTGTGCTTTGAAGGCGCGCCTTAATTTCCCGCCCAGCATGCGTCGTCGGCGGCAAAATTTCGCCCGAAATTTGAGACGTCGCGCGGGTATAATATTTTTTTCCCCCGGGGGAAAAAAAAAGATGTTTGCGATATTTTTCCCCGGCGCAAGTGAGAGCGGGATGTTTTCTGCCGAAACACGAGCGTGAGAGCAGGATGTTTTTCCGCCGAAACTGAAGTAAGCGAGGAATGTTTTCTGTCCAGACAGAAAGAGCGGGATTTATTTTTCTGCAGACAGTGTGAAAGCGGGAAATATTCTATGCCGAACTGAGACCGGGGAAATATTTCCAGCGGAGTGACATGTGTCCGGGATATTTTCTGCCGAAACTGGGACGGCCCGAGATATGTAAATTGAAACAGCTCGGAGTAGTATTGTAGAAAAAAAAGGTATATGAATTATTGATAATTTTGTAAGGGGAAGAGACGAAGCGGAATATTTCATGCCGAAGTGAAACTGCGCTAAAGCGGTATTTTGTTTGTTTATTCATGAAATTAATTTCGATATCTGATCAAACAGCAGATTATTAGAATTATTCCGTAGGTTAAGTAGATAAAACTTGCGTTGAATTAAACTAAACTCTTCTCCAGAGTTCTGTAAAAAGTTTCAGGGTAGATTATCATACTGTTATGCCTCACATACAATTATTTTTTTTTATTGCCGTTTCTGTTGCATTTGCTCATTTTTCTTGAGCTGTTCCTTGCGGCTGTTATTTTTTCTTATGCTGTTAATATAATAATTGCTGTTCCAAGCTATATAAATCTACATATTGTAATGCGTTGCAACTGAACGCTAAGGTTTGCACTAAGCTTGAGATAGATGATTGCTGAAAGTGTTTGTACTGATTGGATAATATTATAAGAATACGGGCACGTTCTCTTTTTTTTGCTGTATTAAATTATTAATATTATTTATGTCGATACTAATTCACATGCGGAATGTTGTGGAACCATTAATCATACAACGTGTCACATTATATGTTTTTAGTACATGTGTAGGTTTGTGGTAATGACTTCTGTTGACCTGTGGAGAATGTTGTATGTATATATCCCTGTACACAAAGGTAAGGAAGTTGTTGTTGAGATTTGTCTATGGTAAACCTCTCGAGTGAGGTAATGTGGAAGCCAAGGCAAACCAGATGTTAATTAAAGTTAGGTCGAAGTGATAATATGTATGTCATTGTATGTTATGTATCTCTCCAACCCACATTGTAATATAGGATTGGTTTCCTTGCTCTCAGCAGTTAGTAATTAAAAAGAAAATATACCAGAACCTAAATTAGATTAGTATAGTAATTAAAAAGAAAATATACCAGAACCTAAATTAGATTAGTATTACTTAGTTTTTTAAGGTTTTTAATATATTTGATCTGGATAACTACAAACTAACTTAGGCAATTTTATCCTTTCCAGCTTAGCTTTATTTTCTGATTCTCAGCAATAAACCAAGGAAATTAGTGTGACCTAATTATGATTCTGGATTCTTTTTATATACCCAAAGAAACCACAGCATCTTGGGAGCGTGTGTGTTTAGGTTTTGGCCTCATGCGTCAACGAAACCACGCCGAGAAAGGTCAGGTTTGGGGATAACAGAAAAATTTTCTAGATATAAAGTCAAGGAAACTAGAACTTATCCTAGGCTAGGTTAATGTCTAGGTTCCGACGTAATGAACATGGGAAAAGAACGATCTAAGAAGGTTGTTAGATTTTCAAGACTTTAGCTAAACATTTGAAACTTTAAACGTAGCCTAGGTAGCTAAACATTTGAAACTTTAAACGTAGCCTAGGTAGCTAAACATTTGAAACTTTAAACGTAGCCTAGATAGCTAAACATTTGAAACTTTAAACGTAGCCTAGGAAATTAGCTAAACATTTGAAACTTAAAACGTAGCCTAAGGAAATAGCTAAACATTTGAGACAAAACGAAAACGTAGCCTAGGAAATAGCTAAACATTTGAAACTTAAAACGTTGCCTACGAAAACTATTTTATTCGCTCCCTCGCCAAAGACACGACATGGTTAGGTTATTTTTGTGGTACTTTTTATTTCCCCAGACATTTGTATCACCCAATAGATGCCTTCCCTCCTCTGTTGGGCTTTATTTGTTTCACGTTGTGACACACAGGTTGCAATACTGCACAGGATTTATTCATTCACATGTCGAACGTACGGTGTAAAAATTGGTCATGGATACGCCATGCGAATATGCAATTTACCTTTGACTATATATATATATATATATATATATATATATATATATATATATATATA
>JAYMFT010050337.1:0-15271 GCA_038088735.1 Panulirus argus
TATATATATATATATATATATATATATATATATATATATATAGATAGATAGATAGATAGATAGATAGATAGATATTTGGTGTGTGTTTTGTTTCCCCTCCTATTAAAGAAATTATTTGGAGCGTTGTGGTTTTGTATTGTCAGAAAGAGTTAAAAGTCTCTCTCTTTTACCTTGTCTGAGAATTTAAGCTCCTTGCATGTGTTTGATATAGGCCTGTACGCCACCCTCACCGGACTGGGGATGGAGAACGAGAAACCCACACATGAAAGTGAGCCAACAAAAAGTGAATTGTGTTGTGGGGCCTCACTTTTGGTGGAGGGTGGGTTGGGGGTGAGGGTGTCAGTCAGACTTTCTCCTCCAGTAACTCTGTTCCCTCCTTAGCTGCTGCTGCATCCTGCTGCTGCTGCTACAGCTGTATTTGTGTGATCTGATCACGTGATGTTGATCGAGGCTAATATTACTGTCACGTGACCTGAATGTAGGTTGATATCGCTGGTTTCCCATTGGTTGTGATTACCGAGAGGAGGAAAGTTAAGTAGGTTACGCAGATTGCTGAAGCTGCTTCGTCCCGCGTTCATGATTGTTGTGACTAGGCTTGTCCACTGTGTCAACGATAGCGTCCAGGCAACTTGTACCACAACTCTGCCACCAAATGTCTCTCGCTTGTTTGATGACATAGGATGACACTTTCACATTCCACGACGGGTATAACACGAACAAGAGAAGGTTGCCAATATGGGTATATAACACGTAGCTACAGACGGTTAGAAAGTAAAGATAACGGGAGCCACTCTCCCCTTCTACAACCCCCTTCACCCTCCTCCCTTCCCCCTCCCATCCACAGTCACGTGATCGAGGATGTCAGGGGCACAACCAACAGCCATTGTAGCCCTTGAGCGCCACGTAGCAGTCCTTAAGGGCCACCGCGCGTTGGCCCTTGAGTGCAGCAGCGTTACGGCCCTTGAACGCGACAGCGCGACCCATGCCATGGTTTGAGATACCCCATGGGTCGAATCGTCATGCTCGGTGGTCGTACCATTGTGCCCAGAAGTCGTACCGGTGTGCCCCATTTGACACAACCATCTTAACTGAAAGGGTAGGATATATAAAAAAGGGAGAAATATTGCTTAAATTCTGGCCCGTTCAATTTCAGGGCATTAAGGAACTTTTACTTCCTTGAAATGTGTGTAGTGGGTTGGACCTGCACGGGTTGGGTGGGTGGTGCGGATACGGCAAGGATTCGCAGCGTAGCACTAACTGGCTTGATGGCAGCCGCAAGCTGGCTGGAGAAAGTAAACTTTTATTTCTGTCGCCGTTTTTAAAGCTTCTTTCTCCCCGTCCTTGTTTTCGATAACAACACTAGACGGAAGCTTATTGACATTTAAGCCCGTGGTGGCCACTACATCCAACAGCGGACACGAACCTAACCAGCGAGTAATGTTACGCTGGTTGCATTTGGAAGAGAAAAGTTGTAGTGCAGTCTTTGTTTCAGCTTCAGCTGCGTATCTTCATATTTTTGACGTGCGCACGTGTTATGTTTGAGCGCGTCTTAGATTTTTGAATGGTTCTGAATCGATTTTTGTTTTTTAAGGAAGGGTATTGTTTTCATTTACCCTCTCTTCATTATGTTAATGATAGTTTTGCTACTGGAGAAAGTAAGGTTGCCATTTTAGTTTGAGTTTTACGTATACACTAGCAAATTTTGGGTTTCAACAAAGCGTGATATCGAAGATACCAAGAAATTTGAGTAGAAAGACGGAAGTATAGACACGAAATAAATCTTCAATTATAATTACCGAGAGAATACCATAAACTGGCGGAAGTATAGACGGGTGTGGTAGACAGACTCGCATTGATGTCCTCCCCGCAAGATTTAAGGTTATGGTGTCGTCTTGATGTTCCTTGACCTTGGCCTAGAAGGACTGTGTGTCATACGTGCTCAAGTTATGATGATGGATACTTGTAATTGCTGTCCCTGCTTATTCTTTTGTCTTCCTCTTCGTATAGGATATACAGACGATGCAGTTGGAACAAATTCACACCTGCCTAATACCCATATTTTCCTCGCTCCTCTTGTTTACTCGCAGTTTGTATTCTCCTTCACCATCCACGCTCTACAGCAAGTTCCTTTACCAAACTACAATGATATAGCCTGCCACTCATTCCACTGGCTTATGTCAGTGCGGTAATTTGTTTTGTCCTCGTCAACCACTTGCCAGCTGACTTGTCCGGGAACGATTGAGTCATACACAGAGCAAACCGTTCACACAGAAACATCCGGGCACCCTCGCTGATGAATTGCATCGTCACCTCCCGCTTCCCCACAGACGACACATGACAAGTGGAGGAGGGAGTATGTCTGTTTTACTTCTTGTGTAGTTTTTAGCTCGAGAATTCGAAGCGTAGGTTAGTACAGCCTATAGAATCGGCTTAGTATAAGCATCTCACTTGAAGCAGGTGTGTTGTGCAGCAGTTAGATGCGTTGATTCAGTAGGTGGTTTAAGCAGTAGAGTTTCCCGTCTATATAATGATAGTATTACTATTGGTTCGTCAAACATTTGTTATCGATATATGGTAATGACTGTCAGGGCCGCCAAGAGTTGACATGGATCCAGGGGAATGGTTGGCATATGGCACCCACAGAGCCCAAGGACCAAGGATCATCGTTGTTGATAAGACTGGTGTCTTTTTTCATTAGATATACGATTTTTCAACATGGAAGTACACAAACATCAAGCGATATTTTTCTCTTTAGTGAAATAATAGAAATCGTTCGGTAATCTGCTGAAGAAGTTAAGGTCAGAATTATACCTCTTTCGGTTTCTGCATTTTAGGACCTGTAGTATGTTTCGGATTCGACTTATGCCAGCTGTTGATGCGTGATGACGTAACCATTGACCTGACCCCCAAGTCTTTTGACCTGACTCGCAAGCGTAAGGTCGTATTCGTATCCATCAACATTGAATGCAAAGCTTCGTCTGGTTGTTGCCATTTATTGTAAGCAGGAAAAGGTCATAAAACTTCCCTGGAAGACCTGTTAGGCAGCTGTGTTACTGCCTGTTATGTAAACGGAGATAATCCCCATGCGTCATCGTACCCCAGGGATAAACCCACCCACTAGTAATGCCGTTGGAACTTGATTTTTTTTAGGGGGGATTTTTACTGAGTAAATATTGTGAGGATTACTTTTGCTTTGTATGTAAAGGGCTTTTATGGTTAATTTTTCTGAGGAAGCCTATTTTTGTGGGGGGCATCCCTGAAATTGTTTGTCCACACTGTTAATTACGTAGATGACATAATTAAAAAGAATTAACGCTGTCTAAGCTCTACTACCTACCGTGTCACCTTCAGTGGTGTAACGGGAATATTAATACCGGTATGTAGGTTTGTCCATTAATCTATATCATCCTTAATCAAGTCTGGCTGTACATGACTTATTCTTAAAACTTACAGCCCAACTAAAGTGCTGTCCTTAATTTTAAGATTATCGCCAACCTTGCCCTCACTTAAGGGTCATGACCTGACCTCAGTAATCCCTTAACCCTCAGTACCTTCACCTGTTCTTTGGGATGTGACGTATGGTCATGCTTTCCAATCGGGTAGATGTGGGTCCTGGGTACAAGAAAACAAGTTTGATTTTATAGGTTTAGAATTCCTCATCGATATTATTTGAAACCCATTCAGATGTACTTTGATTTTTGCCAGTAAAAAATGTGTTTGCTTTGAGCTGAGGTTTTGATTATTTAAGCTAATGAAATGGAACTTTGTGGAGTTGCAAACACTGAATATAATTGTAGATTATTAATTTTTGGTTATTCAGTTTGTGAAACGAAATTTTGTGATTGAAAGTGTGTTTATATATGTAGAACGAAAATTTACTGATTTAAAAGATACTTTTTTTATGTAGAAATATGTTTGCGTGAATATACGTTCTGAGATGATGAAATTAGGAGTGATTTAACCAAAAACATTAACAGTGCAAGCACTTCACAAGATAGTAATTTAATGAGCATTGTAAATAATTTGTACTATATTGGATAATCAAGAAATGTTTAGCATCTTGCGAGGGGCCCAATCTTAGGACTGGGGTGACGTCTCCCCCACCCTCCCTCCCCCCCATTATAACCGACAAAAGTGAGGCAACTGTTTCGCTCAACTCTACCTGACCTTTGTTACTTTCACCTGACTCCGGGATCACTTGATGCTCGGTTATCCTCCCTCCCTGCCCCAACACCCACCCACACACTCGCAGCATAATGACCATCCACATTTACCTGAGTTTTGCCCAATACTTATCCATGGCACACACTCGTCTTTTTATGTATACTACAAGATTTTTCTTATGTATACTGTAGTTTTCTTAAGATGTTAATTTTGTGTCTAAACTGCATAGGAATAATGACTGGCTGGTTTCGTAAGCTTTAGTTGCTTAGGACCTAAATACTGTGACGTAATTTTCCTTTATTTTAGATGTATCGATTCGTTCATTGTATATAGATTGTTTTGTAAGTTAAAAACAATGGATTATAGGCACCATCTTATAAACATTTTGTAGATCCCTTATATGCTTCCCTTTGTTCGGTCTCCTAACATCTTGTATTTTCTCTTACAGGTGCAGGTGAGTTTTCTTTGATGCTGTTGTCGACATGATAAGGTACAGTGCATTTCATATACTGCAATATTAAAGCTTTATAGGAAGCCTGGTGCTGTAGTGGTAGGATGGAAGACTAGGGCAGTTTACCAAGCGAAAACAGGTAAGATCCCTGTCACGTAGGCCGGTGCATATTGTATTCAGGCTGTGTGCCCGTGTGTACGTGCGTTTTTGCGTCAGGCAGTCGCTAGGTGCTTGTATGCCTGTGTACATACGTCTGTTATCTCCCTGAACAGGGTCATATGACCCGTTGGAATGATGCCCGAGAATTTGACGACCATTTAAGACTCTGGTCAAAGGTCAAGCTTTCATACTCAAGGGTATGTTAATGTAGGTTGTAAACAAGATGTCTCTTAATTTTAAGTGCATCAGTTACGTGTTTTTGATTCAGTTGTGTTTAATCATGAGTAATCAGTTAGTTTAGTGTTGTGTATTGTTTAGTCGTGAGTAATCAGTTAATTTATAGTGTTGTGTATCACACTGTTTAGGTAAAAGATATATCTGGGCTGTTTCGATAAATGATATAAGTGGGCTATCAGCCGACCTTTTGCGGGAAACGTAAAAGAAATGGCTGGTTTGATGTGAAACGCGTTTAGTTGAACTTGCAAGTGCAGTGGGATGATCCAGATTAGCTAAGGAAACTGCAACTCGTTCATTGTATGTAGAGATTACAAACACATATACAGTGGAGGAGTGTGTAGGAATAACAAAAGTGCCGTCAATGATTGGGAATGGAACAAGTCACGATCGCCCCATATGCGTACGTTGTGCAGACAATTTTCTACGCAACAGGTATGGATGGAAGTGTTTATCGAGGCTAGACCATGAATGAAAAAAAAGATTAAAATGAAGGAATGTTAGAGTAGCTTACGAGTTGTGAAGTAAGTGGAAGATATGGCTGTTTAAATGACCTTAGTTGTTTTTGTTACGAAAGACATGTCGGGGGTAAGTTTGAAAGCTCAGCAGTATAAAGAAACGTCGGCCTCAGCCTTGGCAACGGCTGTTCACCAATTATGAGGTGCAGGGGCCTGCCGAGTAATACCTGGCGTAGCTCATGGCGAAGCCGCGTAAACATTTGCCTCTCGAAAACATGAACTGAAGTAATTGCTTTAGAAGAGAGGATCGACAGCGTTGCCTAAGCCTTAGAGAGCGAATCGATATTTGAGGGCAGAGTGGGTGGAGTTGATAAAGCAGATTGCATGTCGAATAATTTTGCTTGCAGCTAGAGCCGCTGCCGGTGTGGCAGCAGTATTTCACACAAGGATGAATCAAGTGTGTGTAATTAGAATGACTGATCAGGCTCAGATTCCTCCGGTAACCCAGCAATACGCGATCACTAGTTTTGGTTTTTTGTTTGTGTTTTTCCATGGTTCACGTGTTTCTTTGTCGTTTTCTTATATATGGTGTTCTTTCATTTAGTATGAAAGATTTTTTTTTTCCTTGAACAAAATGGTTCGGAAGGCCCAGGAATTTGAAATGTCTGCTTTGGGGTTAAAAAGAGGAAGTGGTAAGTAGTATTTTGACAAGTTGGATTACACAGATGATTCATTGAGAAAATTTATTCAGATTTGTTAGAATTAGTTTTTTATAATATGTAAAGCATATGATTTTTCATTGTAATGTTGCATTTATAACAAAATTGTTTCAATGATGTTTGATTTTTTCAGTGTTCTCTAAAATTAGATTAGGGGTTGGGCCGTTTCCTGCCTTGTCAAGTTCAAGGTAGTTTGATACATGTTATTGAAAACTAGGTCAGGTACAGATATTGAGAAAGTCCTCTCAACACTTGCACAAGGTGCAGTTACTATATGCTGCTGTTTTGTAGTATGAATTGATTTTTCATCCTATATCAGCAGATATTGTCACTAAGCCAGAGGCGTAAAATCCTTGAAAGGTAAGGTTATGTATTATGAATGAATCACTTTCTCCCTCCATCATTATTCAAGGGGGAGAAGTGGGAAGTCCTGATTTGTATGTTCTATGGTTTGTTCGGTATCTCCCATCCCGTAATTCTCCTTACACGTTACGTATAACGTGATTAGTAGCTTGGAAGTGTATGTGTGTTACTTGCACTTTTCTTCTCTTTTTAAACTGCTGCTCCAGTGTGCTGTCAGTGGTGGAACCGTAAATGGCTTACGTTTACCTCAAACCTTAAGTTACGCATCCATTACGTCGCTGCCTCTAGTTCCATATATCTCCATTGTGTCCTTAGTCATTCATAGGAAAGACGGATAACGGAATCTAGTTAGTTGTGTGTGGACGTAAACTGCTGAAGGATAGTATTAGTATCCAAAAATCCTGATGCGAATTGATGGGAACAGGATAGCGAAGCATTTTTTTTTTTTTTTCCACTCTTGTGTCAAGTCTATATTCTCCTCTACTGTGTCATGCAGCGATCTAGTTCGTTTTAGAATCAAGATTCTAACGTTGGTGTTCCATCTCGTTTCTTAGTGGAGGACAGTGCATGTAAATAGTATTGCCAAAGTCTTCGTCTTTGGAACACCAATGTGTATTGATTTTTAATTGATACATTTTCAAAGAAAAATTAGGTTACAGAGGCCTGGAAATATCACAGAAAACTTGACTATCCATTTACGAGCTTGTTTATTCCATAGACTTACCCAATAGACATAAGCAGTGTGATCATTAATTATGGATATTGTAATGTGTATGTGGTATGCTGGGGTCAACGTGCCGTCAGTGGACTGAACTAGGGCATATGGAACGTCTGGGATAAACCATGGAAAGGTCCGTGAGGCCTGGATGTACATAGGGAGCTGTGTTTTCGGTGCATTACACCTGACACCTCGAGTATGGATGTGAGCGGATATGACCTTTCTTTGTCTGTTTCCTGGCGCTACCTCGCTGGTGCCGGGGGCGCCGATCAAGTGCGGAAGAACAGAAAAGAATGTTTATGTATAATGTTTTCATGTACCTCTAGGGCGGGGTGGCGTTGGGAGCGGATGATGGCGAACGAATATATATATATATATATATATATATATATATATGTATATATATATATATATGTGTGTGTGTGTGTGTGTATTATACCTCCTCACCATAATGAATGATAGCTTTAAAAAATGGGAATTGGTTTCTTATCTTTTCATATATAAAACAGTTATGTAAATAATTTATGTAAATCAACTCAGCTCTGTTGACAAGGAGCTAAAAAGTGGCTACTTAGCAGTTCGTTGAATATGTAAACATGCCCAAGTGAATATTTTAAGCTGGATGTTATTTCTGCTGACTATCACGTTGCTGGCATAGTCAAACACAGGAAGTACAACAAACGCAGGAGAGAGATTGACTTCATGCATAAATAAATTCAATATTTTCTCTCACTGGAGGTCTCTGTTTTTTGTATAACATATCGAGGTTTAGACAAGAAAGTGTTGAACCTTTCCCCCCCCCCTACCCCTCGTGTATTGAAGGCTTTGCCATCTGGAATTATCTTATTTCAGCTATTATCAAACTAAGAAAAAAAATGACACTCCGGTACAAACGAAAATTGTAGTTGAACGGCGTCGTTAAGCCTTATGGCGATACTCGGCAGGCGACAGTCTTGGTTTTCTCAGAGACAAAACAGAAGCCACACATATTGTTGAAGGGGTTCATCATTTGTCCTCTAGCGGACCGTGTCTATAGAGTTGGACCCTCTTTTCACACCTCTCGCCCATGTCATGCCAAGTCATCATTGAGCCCGAGCCTTGAATCAAGGACGTGTTGACTGTTAAGGGTTGCTGGCGTCGATCGGGATTTTCAGAAAGTTAAAGGTCAAGGAATTTGGGGGGTCGTCTTTCTCCATCATATTTATTTTATTTTCTGGGTGAAAATTCTGGTTTTAGGAAGATTTCGTCCGGCACTGCATATATATATATATATATATATATATATATATATATATATATATAATGTGTGTGTGTGTGTTTGTGTGTATGTGTACTTATGTCAGTGTAAGGCAAAGATGGCGTATAAAGAAAGTTACATCATGAAAAGCGGCATTTCACATGCCGACAGACATGTAACGCGCATTCGTACACAGCCAGCCTCGCTTAGATTTTTACTGCAGACAGGTAGATACTTTTTAGATTTTTTAATTCGTTATATGTAGTGGCTCTTACTCTTGATGCTTGCGGCTTTAGGTCCCCCGGAACTCGTTTCATCAAAGGCTTTGACCAGATATTTTCTCATATCTTGTAACAAGTTGATAGATTTATGATTTCATATCTGTGGATGATGTGAGTTTGCCATGAATAAATGGTAGGGATATCTGACTTGAGTTGTGGCGGGAGGGCTTCGCTACCTTGGCGGGAGCCTTCACATTGGGTTTAGTATTGTCGGCTTCCGTGTGTGATAACGGTACCAGCGGCTGCAGTTAGAGGGAGTGAAACCCCCACCCCTCCCACCCACCACAGTGCACGGAGGGAAGGGGGGGGGGATCTCGACCGCTGCCTGCAGCACACCGCTTGCTTCTGTCAGGTACCCAGTGTTCCGCTTGATCCCGATACATGAGGCCCAGTTTTGGGCAGGCTTCCATGTGCTCTCAGGACTCTCCTACAGTATTCATAAGCAAGGCAGGTTTATTGAAGTATTAACTCCCTGAGGTTTCTGTCCCGGTGTGATCCTTAGCCATGATGGCTGGGTCTTTGACTCGTGTTGAAAGCTTGGCTATCATACCGAAGAGTCGTAC
Source organism: Panulirus argus (assembly GCA_038088735.1). Taxonomy (NCBI): domain Eukaryota; kingdom Metazoa; phylum Arthropoda; class Malacostraca; order Decapoda; family Palinuridae; genus Panulirus; species Panulirus argus. The sequence continues at coordinate 9,348 of JAYMFT010050337.1, forward strand.
CGTCGCGCTCGAGAATCGTACCGTTGTGCTCAAGAATCTCGCTGTCGTACTCGAGAATCTTAATGTGTCGTACTCTAAGAATCGTACCGTTGTGCTCAAGAGCCGTACCGTCGTACTCAAGAATCGTAACGTTGCCCAAGAGTCGTGCCGTCGCACTCAAGAATCTTACTCTCGTAGCTCGAGTCACAAAGTCGTGCGCGAGAATCGTACCTTCGTGCTCATGAATCGCACCGTAATGCTTAAGTAATGCAAAGTTGAGGAGCAATGTACCCCGTGAACCATGCGAGACACGTTACTGCGTAGATATCTACCGTCCTCACTTCTCAGCCTCCCTTTTAACTTGACCTACACCATGGTTCTCTGGACGCGCATAGCACTCGGTCCGCAGACTTAGATCACCGAAGATTTTGTCGCATTTTAGTACAGTTACCTTCGTATCGTCTGTATATAGTCTGTAGCTAGCCGGCAAATATTCCTCAGTATCTTACCAATTATTCTTTTAACATATTCGACAGTTGTGTGAGAAATCAGATTCCTTTTTTAAATCCCGTTTAGCATGTAATTTCGACCCTTTGGCCAGAGATGACCTGACCAGTGACCTTAGCTTTAAGAGTTCTGTTCAGGATAGTACTGTCGTGCCGTCTTGGTCAAGGATATGGTACCGTCGGATCCAAAGGGGGTGCCTATCCCCGTAATCTTTACCGTCGTACTTTGAGGGTCGTACCTTGTCGTGCTGAAGTGTCCTGATCGTCGGATGGTGTTGGTAGTATTGAGTGCTGGCGAGGAGGAAGGAGGGAGGGTGGTGGAACCGCTGGCGACGTGGCCGGTGGGGTGAGTGACCGACCTAGTGCCTTCTCTGTGTTTACTGCGCACCTGATGATGATGCTACTCCTGCCATACTGCCTACTACTCTGCACACCTCCCACCCTCTGTGCCTTCGTCAGATCCTGCCTCTCTGACACGCAGCCTTACCTTGTGCATAATAAGTTTCCCTACGGGTGATAGGTAGATAGGTAAAGTTTGGCGAGATCTGTGTGTGTGTGTATATAGATGTGTTCAGGGGAGGTGAACGGCCGACCCACTGACGGTTGGATGGGCTAAGGGTTGCCCTCCTCACATCACCTTGACATTCACCCTACCGCATGGTCATTCTCACCTACATATTGAAAAACAATCGACTCTACCCTCTGAAGGGTTTTAATTTTGTCTCTAATCAATTACATGATATTTTACACTTAGGAAAGTATAGGTGACACATTGAAGTTCATTGTGAACTGTCCATATAAGATTATTTAATTCAGGATGAGGAATTTCGGTGCATTGAGGTATGTTAGCGCGAGGTGTCCAGGTGGGAGACGTGGACCGGGGTGAATGACCGGTGCCTCTTCCACTTCTCATGAGCGTCACCCTCCACTGGTGTCGGTGTGGTGAGGTCCAGTGTATCACGTGGGATGCTCTGGCTGCAGGATGATTGTACCATACACCTCTTCAGTACCACCGTACCTGTTGGGGTCCAGTGCACCACTTCTCATGGTGGTGTATCATAAATGTACCATAATACACCCTCTACCGCCTCACCTGGTTGACAAGTGAGTCGAAACTGTGTAAACTTCTTTATACGTAATTCTGTCTGAAAAGTTTTAAGGTATCTTTTTTTCGCATTAAAAGTCGTTCATTAGCTGTCAGGTTGTGGGCTTTCAAATTTCTCACAATCAGTCGGATCGTACACAGGATTAGACTCCTGGTGTCACAGTCGTACCTGCAACTTCCTTCTCGACTTGCGGAGTCTCCGCTAGGTTGGCATGACGTCTTGAGCACGACGGGACGACCCTTGTGTTACGGTGGCCTGACCTTCGACCTGACCCATAAGGGTTGGATGGGAGACCCGGGTCGCGCACCGTTGTACTCATGTGTCGTCGTGCGCAAGGAGTCAAAGGAAGGAATTGACAGTAATCAGACTCTCATACTGTTAGCCTTGATCGACTGTATGAGAACGACGGTTTAGCGCGATTCGTATAAGCGACATGTGCAGACCCCTTGCCGTGTGTGCGCCTGCCGCTGCGCACGTTGTTACATATAGTGGAGCGGCCTGTGGTCTGGGGTGGGAGTACCCCCACTTGTTGTGACGCGCATTGACTTCCACAAGTTGTTGGTGCCAAGTGGAAGATAAGGTTATTATGGCGTGATGTGATGCAGGGATTGGCGTGTAAAAGCTGGGAGAGCAGGTGCTATGTGCGGGAGACGGGGGTAATGGAAAGAGAGAGGTTCGTACGTTGTCATCACGTGCGGGGGGAGTACATGTGTGGTTAACAGGCAAGGGTACACCTGTGGGGTGGCGGTTGTATGTAGGGGATAGTACATTTACGGTTTACAGGGTGATGGAAGCCTCGTGTGTGGTGTACGGGCGATGTACACGGGGATTACGTGGTGATTACATGTATTGTACTGTTAGTATGCAGAGAGGGAGGGGAGGAGTAGGCGGGGTGTGGAGGCAGACCGTTAGATTGCCGCTCCCCCATGGCCACGCCGCGCCGGAACTGTGAGCACGACACCCCACCGGCCTCTCCTGCACACCTCCCACCTCCTTTGTCCTCCTTACCTGTTCTTCCTTGTTTACCTTACACTGCTATGCCAGTGCACGCGCTCCTGTCTTCCTCCTGCACCTCGTCCTCGGTTGCCTCCGTCCTCGGAAGCGTGTACGGTCACGTAATCATCTCTCCCTCGTGGACAAGCCTTGCACATTTTATGACGTAATTGTTAGTTTGTTTTTTTAACGCGGCTTTTCCCAATGCAGCTTTCTCTCCATGCATGCCTGTGTGAAGTTACGTTGTCTCCGTGTGCGTTTTCTTGGTCTGTTCACTTGTCTGTGATGTGTGTGTGTACGTATATTGCCTGCATAATACGAGTACGTGTGTATTTATTTGTATTTGTATGTTTACTAATCTGTTGTGTGCACGTGCCAATGCCTGCCTGCGATTGACGTCAATAGTCCATCGTTTGTCGATAAACCCAGACGTTCCTGTGGTCTGTACATCTGACCAGAGGGATGTGTCTTCGTCTTGACGTGTCTTGTCCTTCAGATGTGGTCCCTATCAGTCAGCTGTTGGTCATATTCGTCGTCCACATGACGGCCGACTGAGTTAACGGAGCAGCAGCCTGGGATCACTTGTAATGTCTTGGTATTTCTCAGTTGCTTACCTTGACGTGCTTCCATTATCACTTCATGTTGAGTAAGCATTGAGACAAAAAAAAAAAAAAAAGTCATGGATACTCAGATGTGAATCTGAGAAGTCTGTCTGTGCACAGCAACACAAACCGCTGAGCAGCGGAACAGACCATAATGGCTGGGTGTAAAACGAGGGGTGTCTCATGTGGGCCAGTAGGCATAAGGCTATTTCTCCTGTTCTCCTAAACTCCTCAGGGAAATTCATTGCTTTCATGACCGACTGTGGAGACTCTTGAGCTTCCCCGACCCTCCACTGACAGTGTAACAGTGTCTGCCTTGTTGACACAGTTTGGCCCTCGCGTCTTTGGTGTGCTTAATGAACCTGCCGGTAACATCCCGTGGAATGCAAGGGACAAACAGTACACGCCTTCGGGTGTGAGGAATTATTTTAACCTCTTTGGCAAGACGGCACGATACCCGAGAGCTCGATGGCGTGAACCTTCAGGGACGTTTGGGCCAGTGGGCCAGCCTCACATGTGGTGGCCTGCCCTTTGACATGTTAGCTAACCATTAAGGGTCAGATTAAAGGCCGGGCCATTATGCCCAAGGGCGCCGAAGTATCTTACCATGTTACCCAAGGGCGCGCCGTTCAGCTGAAGGACCGTGCCATCGTACCTTCAGGGCCGTATGGTCGAGCTCAGTCCGTTGAACGAGTTGCCGCAGTGTGAACAGTGTTAGGTCGGGCTACGTTTGTGGTCCCTCTTCGTACACGACATCGCACACCTGCAACTGCTGCCAGTACTGTCGATACGAACGAGGGATGATTCAGAAGTCAGTTCATAATTAGCTCGTGAGTCACCAGCATCTGTCGTAGGGAGCTGGACATTATTTGAGTTGTTTTTTAACATTGAACTGTAGGGGGCGGTCTCGATATTCGGAAAAAGAACGAGGAGTTGGGAGTTGAGTGTATAGAAAGGGTGGATGAACTGAGTTTTGAAATGGTACCCAGAAGTAGGACTAATATGGGAGTTTGAATGAACAGGAATATATCATTTGAACCACTTTAACGCGAGAGTGACAATTAAGTATATAATATACCTCAGTTTCGGTATATATATATATATATATATATATATATATATATATATATATATATATATACACTCTTTAATGGGGCTCCTGCAGATTCGAGGCTGCACTCCAATCAGGTGCAGGATTATAAAGAAGTCCTTTAGAACAAGGAGTTTCTCGACAAGATTTGTACACCTCTTCGGCTTATGACCTTACAGCCATGCCGAAGATGATTTCACTCGTGGTGTAACCAGTGAAGGCTGAGTCCGGTAATGCACACACTCCCCCCCCCCCCACACACACACACACATGTAGAGAGAGAGAGAGAAATTTGTTCTGTTACAGTGTGGTTGGTCTCTTACCGAGAAAGTTATTAAAGAATATTCGTCACCGTCGCGGGAAAATTAAGATTGACATGAGACATATGGACCATAAAGATGTCACTCCATAATATATTTTATGCCACAGCGATAAAAAGATATATGAGTAATGAATAATTTAGGGGATGCTAAAGAAAATTGTATTTGAAATAGTGTTTGTAGGGAAAGGAAGGCTTAAAAAAAGAATAAATATTGGAACGTGAAGATGCGCAGCTGATCTTTTTCTTCCTCGATGAAGGTTTGGTTTTGTGGTTTTACTGGTATTTGTGGAAAACATCCGTATACGTACCCTAGTTGTTATTACGTGAATATTAAAGCTTGGAGTATCTAATACATGAAGGTAGATTCAGCTTTTTGGTGGTCGTAGTTTTTAAGATAACATGTTTTCCCCACGGAAGAACGTCGCTGTGTTAACCTCACCTCGATGATTTACCGGGAGAGAGGATGGTACGGATAATGATTCCTCGTATCACAGTGATAACCTTTTTATGTTGGTAACCAGTGGGAGAGAGAGAGAGAAAAAAAAAGGAACGGCTATTGTTTATTCAGAGATGAGCGTGTACTGTGAAGGTCGTGGTTTTTCCCTTGGTCCTGCGTTGCCCATCCGTCCTGCCGCTCCAGTGTTGCCACCTCTCTCTCTCTCTCTCTCTCTCTCTCTCTCTCTCTCTCTCTCTCTCTCCAGAATGGATAAGATAAAGAGAACCATGCAACTGGAAATTTTGTCATTGATATCTTAGCAACATATATGGGAGGCCTCATCTCGAGCACGGATGATTATAATTCTGCGTTGCACAGTGTTTGCATTACACTTCAAGATGAATCATACGGTAATCAGTAGTAATGCGGTGTGTTTACGTAATTTATACATTTTAAATTAAACATTTGCCTCCGTAAATTTTCACCGTACAGATAAAACAAAGGAATATTCATATGTTTTAAAACAGGTTTCCTTTGAGAAGGGGGTGTTGAGTTTCCTTTGCGCTTTCCCATCAGCATGTAGGCTTAGCGGCCCTAGGACTTTAATATTACTTACTAATCACGAAGTTGAAGCCTGACTCTGCCCGCGTACCCCAACTTGAGGAATTGGAGACGCGGTTAGTGATACATATCCTGTTTCTGCTCGTATGCTAGGCCGAGTTTTTAGCAGATAGCCTCGCCATGGACCATTAGGAAGGCTCTCTGTAATCCCTCCTTCCCGTACACGTCTTTCAAAGTAACCTAAAAGCAACGACCTTTAATATATATATATATATATATATATATATATATATATATATATATATATATATATATATATATATATATAT
>JAYMFT010050348.1:0-15271 GCA_038088735.1 Panulirus argus
TATATATATTGTTTTATATTGTTACTATACACTGTTTTCTGTTGTTGCTATACACTCTTTTTTGTAGTTATACATTGGTTTGTACTGTTGATATACAATGCTTTTGTTGTAGCTATACATTGGTTTATATTGCTGCCATTAGCTGTTTTGTAATGTAGCTAAACACTGTTTTGTATTGTCGCTATATATTGTATTTGATTGTTGCTATACACTGTTTTGTATTGTTCCTGTACACTATTCTTTATTGTAGCTATTCACTATTTTGTATTGTTGCTAAACACTCCTTTGTATAGTGTTTTGCATTGTTCTGTATTGTAGGTATATGCTTTTTTGTATTGTAGCTACCCACTGTTTAGTATCGTTGCCAAAAACTGTTTTGTATTGTAGCTATACACTGGTTTATATCGTTGTCATGCACTGTTTTATATTGTTGCTATACACTATTTTCTATTGCGTTGTACACTGGTTTGTATTGTAGCTATACACTGAATTGTAGCTATACAGTGCTTTGTATATTCCAAATTATTACTTATAGCATTTCCAATATGTATACCCAGGCTGGTCAGAACATACACAAGGAATACCAATAAGACAGAATATTGTCATTTGCAACCGAGGATCGTGATCTTCATTTCATAAACCTTCGTTCTGTTTTTAGGGAGGGCCATCCCATCTGTGGACAACTTCAGTGACATGCAATTGAAAGAAAAAGATGCTCAAAACAATACATACTGGCGACAAGGGTCGCAAGAGTCCTTATATATAACGAGCTTGGAGCAAGTTGACGGCAGGGTAGCAAAAATACAGACAGGACGAGTGTGTACTCTATACTATGCATAACATCTGCATGTTGTTGATGCTGATGCATCATCATCAGTGTAGCTTGAACTTGGGGGAGGAATATAAGAAGAGATGATACCACAGCAATTTGAAGCCGCACATCATCAAGGTTCGTGGTATGTTGTACCATTCAGAGAGATCTGAGGTCATCACCACATCAGAAAGTATCAGAAAGAGATCATGAATCTGTCTGTCTCTCTGTGCCGGAAAATAAGTAGAATATTTAGAAGCTCAGATCTCTTGAAATACAGATGCGATCCGTGAGCCATTGCTCATGTAGACCAAGCTCAAAGAACATGTTTTGCTGATACAACCAAGGCCATATAGATTTGTAACAAACGAGATGTTACAGTATTCAAAACCAGCGCTGCATCAGTCCTCAGAGGATTTGATCACTGTCCTAACGGGAACTAAATGATAGATGTATTTTTCTTGGTGGTGACACCCTCTAGTGCCAGAATCTTGCTTGAAACACTGAAGGTAGTTCTGGCGTGTCTAACTGTTGGTAAAGATGTTGAATTTAAAGTAGCATCATTATCTAAGGTTATCATGCAAGCAGCAAGACTTCGGGGCCTTATAGCACCATTCCCGACAGGCCTTGGTAAAGCATGCATGACCAATTTGCATACAAATTCCTGTTTGAAATCTTGAACAGCCACGAATTCCTCTGGTCCTTCCCAGAACTGAAAAGGTTTGAGTCCAGTTTGGAAGTGAATCAAGAAACTAACACACACGGTCTCCTAATCAAGCATAGTCCACGGTATGGGTCACAGTGTTAGATCACCTGCTGGCCATGATGCTCTGTATGGTATGATTATAATGACGGCTCTAATACCAGGCTACAAATGATTTATGTGACAGCATATGTTGCTGCTGGTGTTGGAATCATCAACAGCCACTTCTGGTGATATCATTGTTGATAGAAATTCCCATAGCAAACTTTGATCTGTTCTTTTTTCTTGCATCTGTATTTACGATCGAAGACACAACTGATGTCCCAAATATAGTTTCATAAGTAAGAAAGGAGAACGTTCTTCAACAAACTGATGTAAAAGCTGTAGACATACTATTAGCAGTAAAAGGGATGAAAAGGAATATAACGGAAGCCCCTGATAAGTTTTATCATTGAGATAGTTATAGTCTGAAAGACCTGTATAGTTTGGCATGGTGCAATTGCTGCTCAAAGCACTTGAGTCAAGCCAGTTATATTAGTTGCCATCTTGTTCCTGATTGACGGACGTTATAGCAATATGTTCTCCACTTGATCAACGCCCAGATCTGATCATCAAACACTAACGACGCTCAAATGTACGTGTTGAGGCAACTGGACACTTTTCATGTGATGTGAACTTCAAGTAAAAGAAAAAAAAAATCCTTATTCATGCAACAGATAAACGATTCTACAAGAATTTTCATTGGACAAATGTATATGTGGAGTGAGTTGCTGTTCTGATATTACAGAAAACATAAGGAGTCAGTCTCTTAAGATCATTGATAAAAATACAGACTTATCAGTGACCCTCAGCCAACATATGACCTGCTTTTGCAATGCGTCAAAATAATATTAAGAAGATGAGTCTGTAGCAGGAAAGACATGCCATCCTAGGACGCAATTATATACCTGGAATGTTTGGTATTCGCAGGCGTCTACCCCTGAAGATGCTCCAAGGTAACACTCACCAGAGGTAGCCTGCTGCTGTGCTGAGTGAGTATTCTGGTACAGAGGATACGATGCCAGCTGCAGGGTGAGAGGCTCAGATGTGGTCGTTACATTCCAAAACCTACTGAGTTGTTCTCGACATGAAAAAAATTGCCAACATATTGCAGCAAAAATTGCCCCTCGTACCTCCTCAGAGCGTGCTTCTACAGCCTCACCTTCTGGCTATAACAACACTGGGTATATCAACGGAGACAACAATACAGTAGAAAAACCTTTCGAAACAGACAACAGTAAGATGCTGGCGAGTGAGATTCAAGTTATGTTGCTGTTGCATATGTAGTTTAGGGCGTCAGTTGAACATTGTTTCAGCATCATCATTTACTTCAAGAACACGAAAACTAGTGACTCCATAATGAGAAACAACGCCACACAGAGCAATAACTCACTACAATCAACCACTGTAGTTTTAAGGTACTCATGCACAACTGAAGGTTGTTATCTTCAAAATAACGTGAACTACATCGGCATGACTACTGCATCACTCAGTCGACGCTTCACACTTCATCATCAAAATTTGTACAGCGTTTATGTCAGGTTAGGCTGCAACTCAGAGCCTCAGCCTTTGACTTGTGTGTATAGGAAAATAGTCTTACAGAAGCCTGATTGTGTCGAGAGCGGATATTGCAATAGTATGCACTGGCGGCAGCAATATGGTAACAAATAAGAGGACTTCTTTTTATCGCTGTGTGTCTTCCAATAATCCTCACTAATTCTCCCGACTCTCAACCCCAAAAACCACAAAACAGTACTCATTCATTTGTGTGTTGCTCTGTCACTGTACTGCCATACTTATGTACTGAACAATCTCCAACAGTCTTACCTAATCAGTGTACATGACGGTCTTTCAAAAGTCGTGGCTAACTGACGAGTTCTGTGCAGTGAACTCAAGGGAGTCCGTTTGCATTCACCAATCTGTCCCTCACAGCTAGAGCGCTGCACCTATTCCCAACACGGAGCCGTTGTCTTGAGAGTGTGCGACAGTCCAGCTCCAGTTCGTGAGTCAGCTGCGCTTTGGATCACAGTGAGGTCAGCGTTACATGCCGTAGCCAGTGGTCGTTCATTCCGATGTCAGGCGTCTACTGTAACTCCGTCTCTCCATATCCTCACCCAGACTGGCAACATCTCTGCTGGTTTGTCACTCTCACAAGTCCCGCGTATTCACGAAGATCTATGGTCAGTAATGCAGTATCCCGTACTAACACCAATTATTACTTGCCACAGGTGAGAAGTATATAGCTCGTACACAGCTAGCACTGTTGCGGCTGGGTGAAGGACTAGCAGCACGTACAGTAGTGCTGATACAATGCGCACAGTGGTGCCATAGAATGTAAACATTCAAGTGGTTTTATATCGCACGAACATGACCTAATACTGACTAAGAAAAACATTCACATGTTTTCTTAACTCTTATATGTAAAGGCAGAATTTATGTGGATATCCACTAAAAACATTTTTCTGCTAATAGGTACTTAATCGACAGATTTTCTTTTTTTCATATGAAGTTTACGGTCAGGGAAAAGTTACCATAGAGGCTATTTCTTAATTGAAATAAATGAAAGGGTTTGAAAGAGACTGAGGTGGAAGGATGGAAGAAGAAAAAATTAGGAAAGGGCTTTGAGGACGAAAGAAAAAGATAATCTGATTCTTATGGAGGAAGATGAAAGCTTGCCTTTTATACAGCAATTGGGAAATACACGGAAAAGGTTAAAAAGTTTAGGGAAAGAAAGAAATCACAGTGTCTCGCCCTTGACTTACCAATAGCCACATAGTAAGTAAGAGATGCAATGACCTTACAAACTTTATGTGGTTTAGCTAATGGCAACGGCACACAAGCGACTGGTTCACGGGAGCAGAAAGCAGAACGATGTCTCTAGAAAAGACTAAGAGAATCAAAGCTACAGCTTAGTGCAGGTGGGTCAAGCTCTAGAGGCAGACTGCTAAAGTTGATAGGCAGGATTGCTTTGGACTTGGCACTTCAAAACAATATGAAGAGAAATAATCCATACAAGGAACTTAATCGGAACAAGTGTTCAGAAGGGAACAACTGTAATCATCTGAATCAAACTGCCAGTTTCATACAGGCAGACAGCTATTGGTGCAGCAGGGGGATTCCGAAGACAGATTAGGTGTTACGGCCATACTAGACTTGTTTATTTTGTTGAGTGGTGGAATTACAGAGCCATCACAGGAGATGGGAAAGTTCTAGGGGTTCCGGAAAGAGAAATGGGAAGAGATTGGGCCTGAGAGACATTCAATTCGGCTAGGCTGCGAAATCCCCACTGGGAAATCCTGTCCAAATCTAAGTTTACTGGAAAAAAATAGCTATAGCGAAGTGAAACGTAGGTAGAAGTAAAGAAGATGGAAATGATTTGATAGAAGTGGAAGAATGAAGTGTTCAACCTCTCTTGTGCGAGTACATCTGGATGGCTGGGAAAGATTGGATATCAAGAATGAAAAAGAGGAGGAGAGAGATGTACAGGAAAAAAAAGCCAAGGGACACCGTTGTTGAAAGGGAAAGATAGAGAAGTTGATCCATTAATATTAATGGAAGTAAACAGGAGAAAATAGTGAGGGAGGAGAAGCAAGAGAGTGCAGTGTGGAGATCAGACCCTGATGACAACCAGTTTGAAAGGGATAAAGCATACGACTCTCTAAAGACTCTATGGGAGAGGACCAGACATTAGTTAGGCAGGATAGGATACCACTGCTGGATCGTACTACACGAAAGCCCTGCTGAGTGTCAGAGAGAAGCGTGAGATTCAGGATGCTTAAGGGAACGGGAGATGAGAAGAGATCTAAAGGCTTTCGGTAGAACAGGGCGGTGCCTGCAGGGTCAGGCCGAGCTGTTCAGTGCATCTTTTAAAGATGGAAGAATTTGATCATTTAAGTATAAACAGAAGTGACAGACAAGCACAAGCGCGAGATAAGAGCCTCATTCTATCAAAGCACAAGGAAGGTTGCCATTTGGCCCTCACACCTTGCTTGTGTCCAGAGAGAGTCGTGCTTTTTGGACTACAAAAAAATACATCATAGGGAGGGACATAGGACTAATATAAGGTGAGATACTTAGCTTGTTACCATCCTCAGTTCCTTCCATCAGTTAAATTTTCTTATGCTTTTGGTAAATTGTTTCGATTACCTTGTATAAATAGGGAAAATGACTTCTCCTCCAAATGGTGGCTGTTTAAAGTTTAACTTGCGAAGCCCACTATATATAGAGTCGTGGTCACGTATGTAAGTATAAAATCTGCGTTGATCTACTGTGACTATTGCTGATACCGACGTTAGAAAATACATGCACACTTCCATAAGATTATCTCTGTAGTCTGCATTACCTGCCGTCATCAGGCAGCGCTATATCGTGAAGTCATGCGATGAACTGACTGCTTCTAAGGGCAACGGAATATTACTGACCGACTACTTTCTTCCTGACTCCCTAAAGCATCAGACCTTGCTGTTCTTGATGACCCCAACTGAAGGCGTGTTTATTACAGAACAATAATACATTAAGCCGTGGTTTAACATTATAATGTGGTTTAACATTAAAATGTTGTTTTATTTTTTTCGTAAAACCTTTACACAAGGTAAAATGTAGATATAAAACACTTCGGGTGTTCAAAGAGCAAATTCTTTTTTCAATATCATAGACTTGATAACATTTTTCTCCCGACTCTGCTGCTAACGAGAAGGAGGACCCAGTCAGTGGTAGCATCGACTCTTCCCACAACTTAAGTTCTCTTAGTAGACCCAATAGTTTTTTTATTCTATATTTTTCACTAACATTCAAGATCTCTACCAGTCTTTCTTCTGTGAAGCTCATCCCCGCGATCACAAGTGCCTCGTGGACCAAAAATCTGTAAATTTTGATACAGTCCAGCTCATGACGTGATTACTAACCCTGTCCTCTCTCACTCCCTTCCTCTCCACCCCTTTCCTAACTACCCTCCCGCCTTCTCTCTCTCTCTCTCTCTCTCTCTCTCTCCCTTATACACCTTTTCTCCTAATTTCTCCTTTCTCTATCTCGCCCCCCTCTCCTCCGCGCCCTCCCTGCCTTCCTTCTTCCCTCCCTGCCCTCCCTTCTTCTACTTTTCCTTTCTCCCTCCCATTCCGCCCTTACTCTCTTACTCCTTACCTCATTGTCTCCCTCCCTTACCGTCCCACCTCCCTCCTTCTCTCCCTCACTCCTTCCCTCAACCCGTCCCTCTCTTCCTACCTGCACTTCCAGCAACACGAGGCAAACACCGGGTGGATCCTGGTCACAGAGTGTCGCCAGCTGGGGTGGAGTTGGAGTGGCAGCAGTGGAGGGGTGGGGGGGGTGTCGATGGTGGTAGCGGTAGGGTCCAGGTGTACGAGTTGCCACCTGGAGAGAATGTATCATACTGATTTCATTGATCAGTTAAGATTGCTTGACAAGCTGGAGCAAACTTATTAGCTTATGGTGCGATCCGCAGACGTCTTGTTCTTCAGTTTTCAATAGCATATCCCTTGATAGGGGAACTGGGATCCTATTGCTGTCACTAGTACCCCAGTAAGATATTACCAGATGCATCGGCAAGTGTCGCGGTTCTTCAGTGGGCTAAAACGACGGTGGAGAAGTACGACTTGACCCCAGCCCACCGATTCTTGCCACAATATCTTACCGTTAGATCCTTGCAAACTTTCACTGTGATTAAGCTCATCTACATCAACATAGACCTCTATATCATAGCCTCAACGTCAGTTTTGGTTTTTGATGGTGGATGGGGAGAAGAGAAACAAATTCCAGACCTGACACTCTGCCGGCCGGTCAGTTACGCCCACACAGACAGACATCCTCACCAACACAGATAACTGTTCAGACATTCTCTTCCCTAATCTTGAGCATATTGATAAAGACGAAATTTGACTTTTCGCCAACAAATAGTGTGAGTAACAGGAAAAAAGTATACTTCAGATACTGAGAGGTTATGCTGACGGAAAAGTGGTAGGTACTTTCGTGAAATTTAGTGGTTGTATATAAGAATGAATTTTATAAAATGTCACAGACTATTAAAAGCAAATTGCAAATATTGCTTATTGGAGACTGAGTATCGAAATACAGTTTTCCAAGTCTTTTAACATTCTCGTTATTTTATGACTCGTGCACGATGGGATCTACACTGATCGCATTGACATCCACGTCTAATAGCGTTTATAACTTGTGAACATAAGCGAGTGATACTGGAACAACTACTTTTGTTACTGTCATCCCTTGGTATACCGTACCTCCAAGAAAACTATTACCTTGCATTGTTTGTTACTCGCTGCAAGGTAGAGGAAAGTTTAACTTTGAAACATTCTTATTTATATCTCTAACAACCTGTCAATCCTCCCTCCTTCTTAATTACTACCTACAGTCTAGCAGGAGAGTTTGCAGTATGCCGCCGGACGGGTTGCGGATTGGCCTGGAGAGACTCCCACACCGAGCGGGTGTGGTCCATCAGTTCCAGGGGTCGTGCCCTCCTTGGGTTAGCCACAGAGGCCCATGTATCCTCAACTGGATCACAGTCTGACCCTCACTCGCCCAGGGCAGCAGTTCGAACTGAAGGATCTGTTGAAACGACCGCTGCACGACTCGCTCTTGGTGAACATGGCAGCGGTCGTGGGCACAGTGTACCGGGCCACGAGGGAAGGAGCGGTTCCTGCCAATGAAAAAGGTGAACATTTGGTAAATATTACCCTTGCCGAGGAGGCTTATTGGGCCCCAGACGTTTACAGTCTAGTCGCCGCTTCTGGCTTCTTGAGGAATGTTTCGCTGTTCTGATCCGTGCGAGAGTGTTGGGCACTAGCTTTCAATGTTGGGGAAGCGTGCAGTTATATGCAATGAACTCCGTCATGCATTCTTGATTCTTGTCGACCTGCAAGACGGAACCCGACTCACCGAGTGTCATGTCTCGTCCAGCAGAGCAGTTTGCCGTAGGAAGCCGAGTTTAAGGATTTTTCACCAGTCCAGATGACACGACACCAGAATTCTGCCCCATCTTGAACAATCTACTGAGCAGATCCCTCGCGGTGCCGCTCCTTGGTCTCTAGGGCTCGGTGGCGCGTCCCCGCCTCATGCAACCGCCACCTCATCCACCGTTCGCTCGCCGAAGTCAAGTTGCAAGACAACGCGGATGAGCACAGCGTTTGTGTGGGGATTTCCCTCTACTGCAGCAGACAATATCTCTATCCTCAGCTGGAGTGGCTCGCCGTCGTGGTCTACCGTTACCATTCTCCTCTCACCTGTGAAAACGTGGTTTACATAATGTAACCCAACCCAAGTCCAGCACACCTAACATGATTACACATACACACACACTAACACTAACACATATAGCAGTATACAACGTTCACCTCCTTATCTACCTGTGTATCCATTTCGAAACTGTCTCACTAGAATTTCCCAAGTTGTTGGCTGTGGCGCGGATGGACAGTCCCATTTCCCGCATGATGATATTGTCACGTTCCTCTCCCTGAATTTCAAGGTCAGGCCAAGATGATCGAATTAAACCTATCGCAATTAACGCTGTTAGTTCCATGAACTTTCTCAAGGATTTACTCTAGCTAACGCCCGACGATTCTATTCAGCTGTGTAGTCACTCGCGGTCAAGGGGTAAAACCCACCTCCCTTAAGAGAGAACTGCTACGACATTTCCCTTCCACCTCCAACCCTACCCATGTCCACTACCCCTACCACCCGCCTATACCCACATCCGCCCTATACCCTCTATCACGACCACTCCCCTAAACCCCTTCCCCCCACCCCCAGAGTAACTTGTCAGCTAGAAGCAACCCAGCACTTGTGTGCAGGGGCTTCGACAGCGTCTCTGTTTCATATGGCCGATACTGTACGCTCCCTCTCTACTTCTGTCTCCGTTCCTTTCATTCCTTCCCTGTCTACCCTCCCTCCGTCACCGGCTTTCTGTTGCCAGTGTAATTCCACAAGGCTCACTTATAGGACATGTCTATCTCAATCCTGGGACCTGTCAGTCTCAATCCTAGGATCTATACTTTTCATTATCTACATCAAGAACTTAAAGACAGGATTCACTAGTGAAATCTCAATACTTGCCGGCAACGCTGAATAGTATAGCCCAGTCAGAGGAAGACCGATCGAAGATTCATTATGATATACATAAGCTGATAGAATGATAAGAGACGTGGCAAATGGTTCTGAAGGTAGAAAATTTCATAGTAAAACACTTCAGTGCCAAAAAATATAATTTGCGAACAAAAAAATTGCTTGATAAACACTTATTATAAGTTGAAGAGTAAAATCTCCGTGGAGCAAGTATCAGTAATGACCTTGATTACAGTAAACAACGCGTAGCTGTACATAGTAAAGGGAACAGGCCTGATGCTGGGATCATGGGAAGAAAAATATATCAGAAAACTCTAGTTAACGCCGTCGACAGATCTCACTTAGCATACGCCGTTCTGTTCTGGTTACCATACCTGGCTTGGATGAAGAAAAACTGGAAGGAAATCAAAGAAAAGCAATCACATAATCTTTTTACTCAGGAAAAAAAAAAAAATGAGGAGAGACTGAACGACCTAAGATTTCTCTCTCTGAAAATGTACAGATTCTGAGACCTAGAAATAACGACATGACGGTAGAGGACGTATGTACATGTAATAGCGGCGTGGGCAAAGAGTATTTTCACTTGCAGGATGGCTGGTCACTGCAGTTAACTGCCTCCAGATGTTGTAAATGAAGGCAATTAACTCAATTAACTGACAAAATCACTGTTAGAAAAATACTTTATATATATATCATCTGTAAATAATCCTACTTATTCATTATCCTTAATCTTTTACTCTCTTCTTTCTATTTTCATCTTTTCACTCTGCCTTCCTTATTCAGAATCCAGCCCTTGTCTTGTGGTCGTCAAACTGGTAATAAACTTTCTCTTTCCGTTCACATTTTTCTATGCTATTTCCGTGTGGGTACTCCTTTCCACCCCTTTCCCCTTCCCACTCTAAATAATAATGTTTAACGAACCTGATTGAATTCTTTAGTCGCATATATGGCCAATGAGAAGCCAAAATATTCCTGATATTATACACCTGAACTATTGTAAATCCTTTGATACTGAACCACGTAAAGGACTGCGCAGTAACAGTAAAGCTCATGACACTGGGAACCGCGTCTGCTTGTGGACAGGAAACTGCCCCGCTGACGGGAAGCAAAGACTGGCATCAAACATGGGAGCAGCCTACTGGTGTCACGGGTCTAGTGGAGTTCCGCATGGCTCAGTCCTGGGACCCCTACTTTTCACCATGCGCACCAGTGACCTACAGAGGGGATTCGTTATGAGAATCTACAATTTGCAGACCACAGGATAATAAGAAACACATCCGACTCAAAGGAAAAATGCCTGAAAATTCAGAGGATTAATTAGGTAAACAAGTAGAACTTCAATGAAGAAAATGCAGACTTACGCATTTTGGTGCCACTCATACAATTCATGAGTACGAAATGTCAGGTAAACCTCTACAAGAATTTTCAAGAAGCAAAAGACCTTAGAATGGCTATCAGTAATGACCTTAAATATAGTAAGCAATGCCCAGCTGTATACAATAAACCCAGTAGGATGTTAGGTTTTATAGTTAGAAATTTAAACTACAGAACAAAGGATACGATACTCGCTATGGTCCTGGTTAGACCTCACTTAGAACACACTCTTTATTTCTGATCGCCAAACCTGATCAAAAATGAAGAGAAACTTGAACGAATTCATAGAAGAGCAACGAGACTAATCCCCTCACTCAGGAATCAGCTACATTAGGAAAGAATTGAAGGTCTAAAGTTATTCTCTCTAAAAAAGAAAAAAAAAAAAAACTGCAGAACCCGAGAATGTACGCTTAACAGAAGTATTCACAATGTGGAGTAATTTTGACAACATGTCATTCAATTACTTCCTTATCTTAAACAGATTTGATTACCAGAAATAACGTTATGATGATCAAAATAAGAAAATGTAATATCAGTGTGAGGAAAGGTTTCTTAACATATAAAACTGTACAGCAGCGGAATGAACTACCACCAAAAATAGTGATTGTAAGGACTATAAATACCTTTTAATCGAGGCAAAACAAGTACTTTAAAGATACCATTTATCAGTAGAAAATCCTTTTCGCCTCCAATCATATCTTCCGTTTCATATCGATAATGAAAGGGAACATTTCCAGTTCACAGTTTCCTATAAGATATCCACAGCAGTACATCCCCTCTTTACTGTGTGGTATTGATTTCGCACGTTATTCCCGCCGGCAGTTGAGCCGGAGGGAGAGGTGGGTGAGGAGGTGCAGCGTGGTCTGCAGTCTTGTTTCTGTGATTATAGTTAAAATATTATAATGAATAACCTCGCTATAAATACTAGGTCTTCCGTTATCTGTCCCTCTTACGTACTCTCCCTCCCTCTTTCTCTCACTCCCTTAACGCCCAAACACTTCCTCTCTCTCCGCCATCGAGCTCTCCCTCCTAGCTCCCACCCATCACTCTCCCTCCTCGTTCCCCCTCCCTCCTTCCCACCTCTTCCCCTCCCTCCTCGCCCTCCCCTCTGCCCCTCTTCCCTGCCGTCTTAACGATAATGATTACCCAGCTGCTTAACGAGACGGTACCCGTCCCGGGGGATGGCGGTGTACCCTGTGGGTCGGTACCTGTCCCAGGGGATGGCGGTGTATCCTGTGGGACAGTACTCATCCCAGGGAATGGACCCGCCAACTGATGAGCCTAACCAGGCAACTGGGATATTCTCTCTCTCTCTCTCTCTCTCTCTCTCTCTCTCCTTGGCTACGTCCACGATAGTTCAGGGTTCAGGTACACCATATCTTAAACAGAGGAGGATTTTTCAACTAAAAATGGAGAAGGTAATTACATACTTTTTCCTCTGACGAAAGAGAACAAATTTCGTGTGCCAAGATGAGTTCATAAACTCAGTTTACAGGCTGTATGGAAAACTTTTTTAGGGAGAGTTGTTTCAGGAAAGAATTCTTTCTTTTCAAGACGTGATTTGTACCCAATCAGATTCAGTTGAAATGTATGAAAAGTTACAGTTTGTTATATGGATGCCACCAGGAGACGCGCTACATGACATAGTGTATGTCTGGCGAATTTCAAAATCAGATTGTTTCGTAAATCATTATATCTCTTTTATCTAAGTTGCAGTTTTTGGTACTGTTAAAGATATTACAGAAAGAGATATACTTGTTGATTCAAGGTGTGCATATGTCTTTGTATGTCTTGGCATCGGTGTTACCGGACTCAACCTGCAAGAGGTTACAACGTGAGTGAAAAGTCACCCTTAGCCAGGCTGTGGGACTGAGGGTACAGTCTCGTCTGAGAACTTCTCACACCAAAAGAAATCTTCATTTCCCAACTACTGGAAGAGGAGCAGCCTAAGAGCTGCAGGAGCTCCTGGAAAAGGTGCCCTGGAGTGACACCAGGACCCTCCCCAGGGAGGGAGACCTGGGGAGATAATGCATCAATGGACAGATATTTATGCGTTTGTCTATCTTTCAGTTTATCCATCTACATACCTATCTATCTACCTATACGTATGCATTTCTGCTTTTGTGTTTATAAATCTATCTTTATTTTTACCTTACTTTTCTGTAGTAATCGACATGGCAGGAGTGAAGACATGAAAGGAAAAAATAACGATTTGGAAAAAGGAATATAGGAGAAAAGACAAGAACAGAGCTTCTCAGGTGTTTGTAGACTTGAACCCGAAAGACTGAAAGGGCATAGAAAGAGATAATGACGAAAGATGGATGCGAATTCCAGTTCATCGCTGTTTGAGGAAAGGAGATAACAGTTCAGTGAAGCCACGTACGGCGGATTATCGCACAAAAACTATGAGAAGCAGCGACCAGACACATGCTATAGGTAGGAGCCCTAGTGACAAGGACACACGCAAGTAGCTAACGAGAGCAGTGGCCTGAGAAATGGCTGTAGGTCAGAGAGATGACAGGAACGTTATGACAGAAGGTACGGGATGTCTGTGGAGAGGTGATGGTAAGAGATTAGAGACAGAAGGATTCTGATTCTACTTTGACTGTGAGAAGAAAGGATAATGCCAACCCAAATTTGTGAGCAGTATTCCACACTAGGGCAAATAAGACTAAAGATGAAACAATTACTCATAAAAAACTATATTTTAAACATATAGAACATCACCAGCGTTCGAAAGATTTTATGATAAGGGCGTTTGGAAGGACTCGCTATGTGAATGTACATAATTCAATTTACATTATACTGACGTCCATTATGATACGCAATTGTGCCACTGTTCATCAAGAAGACAAACCAGCGTCCTTTGAAAGAAGATATTGTTTACCTGGCCAGATATTACAGGGCTGCAGTGGCAATAACATGAGGAAAATAAGAATTATTAGATTTTATTCACATGTAACATTACTTCCGGTATATTACTTTTCTAAATATTATAACTCTTGAACTATCACATTAAGCAAAAAATTTTGCATGTTTTCTACATTTATGCATTATTCTCACTGACTACAACAGATGTATGACGCCTCTCAATACAAGACGTATGTCTCGAAAACATAAATGGTGGCGATTTCTTTTCTAATACTTTCCAAAACTGATGATCCTTGATAATATTGAGCACACTCTTAGTATTGCTTTTCTACAATACCCATCTCTTGACTAACTGTACTGTACTATATCAAAAGCTGAGAATTCCTTAATATTAGAGAAGCCTATCAACATCAGTGGGGAAAGCAATATATCCATTGCAGCGCTGCATCACACAGTGCAAGAATTTAAGTTATCGTCAACCGTCTGAAGTCAACAGTATTTCTCCCTGAAATGTTCCTCCCGACATTTAAAAAAAATTCCTCTATGATCTGGATGGTTACGTTCACTTCAAGGTAATCGTTATTAAATCGATTAAGCAAAGGGAACGTATACATTTCTCATTACTTTTTTCATTTTGAAAACTCATGTTCTCTGAACATTATTTCTCTTTAATCTTATATGTAGCATCTTCTCACTAATCCAGAAAGAGGGAAATGCTGATATCAGAAGCCCAGTCTAGAAATGGCTCGGAGAAATCACTAAAACGCCTATATATAGAGCGTTTACAGGCAGAAGCACTGTCGAGGGCAGTTAAATGAAGGATATTCTTGAAGGTCTGCCAATGAGAGGTGCTATATTAGCCAGACTGTAGCTGTGCTATACGCCGAAAGGAATCTGAAATATGGCTATGCTGAGCTTATCTCTTCTGTTGTGGTGATTCTATTTTTCTTCTGCACTTTTCTAAGATCAGTCCGTCCACACAAGTGTCACATGGGATTGGTCATGTGACGCAGCATCGGGTGGAAACTGGGAGGCTGTATATTCCTCCCACATCATCTCTTGATTATCATAAATACATACGACACTAGAGAGAGGGGGGCAAGAGAGCGACGGAATATTACCTCAGCCAGCGGGCACAGCAGCAGGGCAGCCTGGGCTCCCACGCGATGCACGATAAGCGGGGAAGGAGACACAGGAGGAAGAGCAAGCTGTGTGGCCCGTGCTGGCGGGGTCGGCTTTGACACATTCAGTCATAAGGCCATCGCGTTGTGCAAAACCGACTGTGTCCTCCAGTCGATGGGTCAGGTGGGCCAAGACTCAGGCCAGGACGTCAGCACCAGCCTGGCCAGCCGGCAGCAGATGTGTGTGTGTGTGTGTGGGGGGGG
>JAYMFT010050359.1:0-15270 GCA_038088735.1 Panulirus argus
CATATGTGTGCATGTATGTATATATGTGTGTATGGGGGGGATGGGTTTTTCTTCGTCTGTTTCCTGGCGCTACCTCGCTGATGTGGGAAACAGTGATCAAGTATAATAAATATAAATATAAATATATATATAGGTTGTATGATACTTACTAAGGGTTAGCTTCAGTTTCTGAATGCATGGTTTGCATATGTTTATAGTAGCTGTTGCATGAAAAAAGTAAATTGTAAAATTATTAGAGAAGTTAGTCACATCCTCTGCTTTGTAAGTAATAGAGTTTTCTTATGAAATATAAAAGTACCACATATTTTGGTGGTTAGCTAATTCATGTTGTATCAGTAATGTCTGTATATAACCATTTTAACTGGAGATGATATTTAATAACCTGACTTCTTTCTGAAGCCACATATTGCTTATTAGAGTGCTATACTGAATTTATCTTTGTGCATAATACTGGATTTATCTTTGTGCATATCTTTCTAATGTCTTGTTTCTCATGTGGACTCCATGGAGGATATTCACAGCAGAAAAGTCTGCAGGTCACTGTATCCAAGTATACTCCCCTAGAATGCTCCATTCCTTTCACATATTTTAGGGCCTTCTCCTAAATGTACTTCCACACCTTCCTCTCCTTTAATGCCAGCTGTCTTTCTCTCACTCTCTATCCTTCCACCTCACACCCATATATCTTTTCCAGCCTTTTGTTATGAATCCTTGGCATGGAACCAAACTACAGCAGAGTATTTTTCCTAACTCACTTTCATGCTACACTACCTTTACATTCTGCCCTTGTGTAGATAAATACAATAAATAGATAATGGTTAATTGGATTACGTAGCCATTCGGCTGAAAATACACTGTTGAAATATTACAGATATTACAGAACTGGGAGGTTATGAAAGTTATTCACACTATCGTGGCTGCTAACACCATAAACACCCCATATATAGTTCACTTCAGTAATTTGAATCCATAGAACTGATTATTTCATTTCATATTCATATATCTTCTCCAACCTTTCGTTATGAATCCTTGGCATGAGACCAAACTACAGTAGAGTATTTTTCCTAACTCACTTTCATCTTACACTACCTTTACACTCTGCCCTTATGTATGTAAATACAATAAATAGATAATGGTTAATTGGATTAGGCAGCCATTCGGCTGAAAATACACTGTTGAAATATTACAGATATTGCAGAACTGGGAGGTTATGAAAGTTATTCACACTATTGTGGCTGCTAATGCCTTAAACACCCCATATATAGCTCACTTCAATAATTTGAATCCATAGAATTGATTATTTCATTTCATGTTCATTTTTTTTCTTTTTCATACATATACGCCATTTCCCATATCAGCAAGGTAGCGTTAAGAACAGAGGTCTGAGCCTTAGAGGGAAAATCTTCACTTGGCCCCCTTCTCTGTTCCTTCTTTTGGAAAAGTTAAAACAGGAGGGGAGGATTTCCAGCCCTTCCGCTCCCTTCCCTTTTAGTTGCGTGGGAAGTTTCTTTCTCTCCTATCCCCATATTTCACTCATATTTTATTTATATGGCTTAGGGTTAGCTAGACAGCACTGTTCTTCAGTCTGCTACATTCATAGTTAAATTTTTCTCCTTCATAACCATCACTAAAGATCTCGTAACCTTTTCCCTTTGCAGTACTTTATTTCACTTCCATTTGGTCTGTGTATGCATTGCACCCATCCCCAATACTTAGATTAGCTTTCCATCTAATAGTTCACAAACTTTGCTCTTTGGCTTACCGTATTCATTTATTAGATATGGCATTACTAAGTTTACGACTTCATTCCCCTTCTTTTCAGAAACTATCACTGTATTCATGTTAGCATAATCCTTATAATTTATTTTTTACTCTTTCTTAAACTGATTTACATTATACTCTATATATTATGAACACACCTGTGTTTGGTGTCGTGCAGATATTTAGTAAATCTGAAATAACAGTTAGATTGACAGATAGGTTAATGTAAAAGTCTATAATGTATTATCAGTGATACTGAAAGTATGTATGAGTATTTATGTCATTGTTCCTTTGGTCTTGATCATAAAGGATTTGATATGAAATGAAATATTTTAATAAACTTCAAAATTAATTTAAAAAGCTAGCTTTCATGCAGTGACGAAGTTGATGTTCATGGAGGAAGAGCAAGGCAATTATATGGTTGGAGAAGTGGCATGTGGACCATGCTTGTTATTTTGTTATAGTGCAAATAGTGAAATTGATTTTGAAAAACGAAAAACGATGCCTTGTAGATTTTCTGTGAATACTCGTCGTTTGAGGTTAGGCTTTCATCTTTCTTACTGCTTCAAGGTGAAACTACAAAGTCCTCTTTCACTCCCATGTCTACAATATTTTAAAAATTTCACTCAACCCACCATCTACCCTCATGTAATCTGTACTATTTTCGTAGATTGACTGTTGCATCCAACAACTTTTTTACACCCTGTACTTCTCACAGTGCATTCTAATATAGTATATCATATGCTTTTCCCTGATCCATAGATGCAGAATATAGCTTTTCTTTTTGTTATGTTTATTTCTTCAGCCATCTTCTTAGAAAACAAATTGATTAACATATAATCGTCCTTTACTGAAACGTCTCTGCTCCTCTCCTATCCTTCACTCTGTTATCTCCTTTTTCCCCTGAGTTACGAATTGTCTAACTGCTTCCCAAGTATTCTCAGTAAATTGATTCCTTCATAGTATATGCACTTATTCTTGCCATCTTTACCTTTGAACAAATGCAGTATCAGTGCTGCTGTAGTCATCTGGCTCCCTCAGACTTTTCCACGAACTGACACCGTGTATTCATTGTGTTTTTATATATCCTTCACCTTTCCACGGTATTTGCTGTTATTCCATCCACTCCAGTAGCTTTCAGTAGTTAGAATGCTTTAGTTATGAAACATATAAACATGTACATATATACAGGAGTTGCTTGCCTTTACTGTGGCATCTTAGAGATGATATTTTTGTATTGAAACCTTCTTTTTGGGTTACCTTCGTTTGCAGTAGGGGAAGGATGAATGTACATTGCTCACTTAACATTTCTTCTCAATACTCATTTAAGTAGTTTTGTACTTAATTGCCTTTCTATAGCAAGGTAATGTTTATGTGTATCAATCAGTTGTCTGGATATCTCTCTGTACATAGTTTCATTCTGTGTTACCTAATTCCCTCTCCTGTATTAGCAAGATAGTGCTTGGAACAAATGAACATTGCCCTTATTTGCGTGCATCCACTCTCAAGCTGTCATGTATAGTGTATTGTGATCAGAGCCTACCATCCACAGCCAAACCTCACATGCTACTCCCTATGCCATGGTTTAGCACACTGAAAGCATGTTGGTCTTCATACACCACTTTGATCCATTTCATTTTCTCACACTAATGCCTCTCACTCTCCTGAATATTCAGGTCCTGGTACCCTAAAGCTTCCTTCATTGCATTCCTCCTTCTCTTCCTTGTTCTTCACCTCCCACTTGTTATCTCCACTTCTGATAGATCCACATCATGTCTTTCTTTGCATATGTTCTCCACATACAACATTGATCAAGTTCATTCTCTTCTCTTCACTCCTCTTACCTTCTTGAATGTTCAGGTCCCAATACCCAAAGTTTCCTTCAGTTAGTCATTCCATCCCCTCTTGTTCTCCCCCATATTTCCAATACCCCAAAGCCTTTATAATTACATCTTTCCATCTCCCCGTTGTTCTCCATCTTCCTGTTTCTGTTTCCACTTCTGACACAGATCCTTGTTTTCTTTCTTTTGTCACTTATGCTGTCCATATGTACATAAATACATACACAAATTAAAAGAGTTAGGCACATATACTGTCCATCCTTTTGTCCACATGATGTGATGTAAATACAGATTCATCTATAGAACTTTTATACGTCAGGATCAATGGGAAAGTGAACACAGTTGAACCATATGAGACTGTGCTTTTTTAATTACTTACATGGGTTGTGTGTGAACTTTTCCTTCTAAAGTATTAGAAAGTAAACTCATGGAGTTATATTCTTTAAACTCTGCATCATATTTTTCTTGAAAATACAATAGACTCAGTTGTCATCAAATCGTTAATTGTAATATCATGAAATATCTTGACGTGTAGGTAAGTATAGTATTGATTATGAATTTTAGATTTCATGTTTTTGCTTATGAAATGCTTAATTCATAGGATGGTGTTTCATAAAGTTATGTTCTTGGAACACTATGCCTAAGTACTGCTCTGCTATTGTCCTTAGGAATTTTGTATGTATTTGGCAATGATACGTATATTACCTCATGTAAGGCAATTGAAAGTGCAGGCTATAACACATGCTATTATTGGAAATTAGAGTGCATTTACCCTTCATTTAATACTTGAATTATATTTTGAGTTGATTGAGTTGTTGATGATACATGAAAAAGGGATGCTTGTGTTTAAATATACATTTGATGGATATATGATTGACGTGTTTGTACATGTATATACAGATAAAGAAGGAAATATCAAGCTGTGAATATAATAAGTTAATTTTGAAGATAAAGTTTATTATGAGACAAATTCTGTATTTTTTAAGAGGGGTCAAATTTTGTAGTCATAACATTAGAAGATATAAATCCTGATGGTAGCCTTTTATTGGCATTTAATTATGCATTTATTACTTCGTATAAGATACGGGGTTAATACTGAACTGCTTTAAAGTGTGTAAAAGTTTGGGACTTTAAATACTATTATAATGTGGGTGTAGTCTGTTGAAGAAGCTGTGTAAGGGCTTTCTTATTTTGGTACATCATTAAATTTTAGGCCTGTTCCCCAAAGTTGCCAATTCCTCATGAAAATTTTGTCTTTACTTAATCTTCCTTATTCCTTTTCCAAGTTTAAATGACTATAAAGTTTATGTATCTGGCATTAAGATTTAGAAAACATTACAAATTGAAAGTTTAAATTTTCTACCAGAAAATACGGAATTATGTTTAAAAGAATTCTTCAATATCTGACAGTAGACTGAGGAAAATTATTTAGTAAAAAAAAACATATATTCCAAATACATGAAATTGTATTGTTCATATATATATATAAAATGATACCATAGCTCCTTGAAGTCTTATACTTTATATATATGGCAGTATTAAAAGAAACATGTTCAGTAGAAAAATTTGTTTGCATCATCTGGCTTTTCCTCTTTTCACAGAGGAAAGGAAGAGAAAGATAAAACTGTTAAATGAAAAATTATATAAAGGGAGGCACACCAACTTTTCTTGGAAAAAGCAAAATTCATTAGACTGAACATAACTTATTTGGGGTATTTTGAGAAAGATCTCCAGGTACCAAATTAGAAAATATCAAACAAAACTGAAGAATTGGGAATTTTGAAATGTATACTATGTTGTTGATTGTAAGACAATTCAAGATATTTTGTAAAATTTTGTGTTCATTGGGATCTTTCCCACATAAGAAAATATTTCTCTTCACTTTCATGTTAGATGATCATGCCTGTGATAGTAAGAATGGCGATTCATATAGCATTTTCCAATTGGGATAGCTTATTGCAATTTGGGAAAACTGACATATTTTTCATTGGGAATGGGGCCAGTAATCCTGAAAGTATCCTCATAAATCTGCCATAAATTCTTTATGTTATACAGTAAGTATTTACTCTGCCTATCATGATGTTATGGTATACATAATTTATCTACATTATAATACAGCAAGTGTGAAATATGCTCCTAGGCTGCAGTGGTGGTAGATGTGTGTTTCTTTGTGTTTTTCATCTATCAAGTCTTGATAATTTTTAAATAATACAGTTTGATTAAAACTTAAAAAACGCTTAAACAGCATATCATGATTATGCAGTGTATCATGATGTCATAGTATGTAGCTTATGTAGATTAATGAAAGAAAGTTAAGTCATTGCTGTGAAGGTGGTGTTGGTGGCATTAGAGTTGGTCATTTGTTGTATGTTCACCTTATGTTCTTTCTTCTATCACTCCCTGGTTATTTTTATATATTGTATGGTATGATGTAGCTTAGAAACTTAACAAAGCATAGTGCTGTCTTGATGTGCTTATTTCATGTGAATTACCTTAAACTAAGTATAAATCATTGCTATTTCACTAGTGTGGGTGGGTTAGCTGAATTTTGTTTACCTTCGTATTTCTAGAAGCTGTTCCCAGATAGGATGACAAAAGGATGTCTAGCAGACATTTATAGTTCTTGGGAAGGCTGTCAGTTGTTGCATTGAAGGGAAGATATTTTGGAAAACTTACAGAAAAGTTGATATATGTAGTTTTTTATTGTGAAAGTTCATTTTGATTTAGTTGATTGTCTTAGTGAAAGAGTTATGTTTAGTATCCTTATATTTATCACGAAGTTGGGCTGTAGTGCAAGTAGTACCAGACTTTGGACTACAGAGTGGCATTATAGTATCTGGCAGCTTAAATGGCATACTGAGACATAGTCCTTTAAAGGACATTAAAAGAAAGCCTAATAGTGGTATGTTTGTTAAAATGCTTGTAGTGGCATACTTGTAATTCTTTGATAGTCATTTTATCCTTGCTGCATGATCAGATATATAGTACAGCATTGCAGATGAAGCTCTTTCCCTTGTGTAAAGTCTTAATGGCAATTTTGAATTTAAAGATAAATTGCTAGTGTACCTTAAACTCTGTTTGATGGTCTTTGTACAATAAAGATCAATTGTAGTCTTCTTTTGTAAATATAATGGTGTTGAAGGAGGTAGACGGTACTTTTGCACCGTTAAGAAGGTAAGTATCGAAACCTTTGTATAGGCACATCCCCCATGAACTGTAGAAAGACATCTTTATCAAAATTGGTATTGTGCATACATCAAATGTCAGAAGGGCATAAAGAATAATCATTGTAGGTTTTCTGAGGTTAGGAAAATGAGTCTCTTCAGGCTTAGATCATCATTAGTAAATCAAAATGCTTAATTAAATTGGTTATGCTTTCTCTTGTGATTTACTTTTGTTCTCAGTCATTAAAAGAATTTGATAGCTAAGTACATCCATTGACAAACTGTATCAAGCAGATTCAGCCAGATAGTGGTAAATGTTATGCTAGAAACTAACAGATACACCCCAGGATCCACCTTGTGGGTGTTGCCCATGTCAACTCCACATTCTGTAATTCTAAGTGTTAAGATTTACCATGCTCCCTTTTTCTAGAATTTTATCATTGCACAAGTCATTATGGGAACTAGACTTGTGGATTCCTTAGCAGGATTTTATTTGTGTGTGTTTAATTTACCAGTTCCTGCAGTTTATAGTCTCTTATTCAGTAACATTCAGTTTGAAACAGCACCAAGTAGAGTGATTCTGTGCATTAATGACTGTCACCTTAAAGTTTACTCTTAGCCTGGATTTTCAGGCAAATTTATGATGATTAATGTATTGTCAGGTCAAGCTAGACTTTTTCTCTAGTTTTTTTCTCTAGACAAGTTACTGTTTAGCTTAAGAAAATATAACATAATGTTCTTTGCTTCTTCCAAACCTCAGGAAGTGATTGTTACCTTGAAGGTAACTCAAAGCTAAAATTGAATTTAATATCCTTCCGGGTGATTTTTTTTTAAGTAATTTTGTATTCTCAGTTAAAGAAAGACTTTTTTCTTGAGGTCTGTCTTACAATTAAGTGAACTTGGATCATGTTTAGTATTCTTTAGGATATTTTATGAGTTGTTGAATATTATCAGTTCAGGCCATACTTTCCTGTTCAGGTCTTAGAAAAGATATTATTGCTTTATTAAAGAGAATTTAGAGCAGAGTTCTTTACTTGTTGCATATTTTGGGAAGCAGTATTGGTGGTTCTTGTTCATGATCTTATAATGTTTTGGAAAAGACAAGCTGGAAATGTCTCTTGTGTGGATTCATATGATATGGTAGGTCTCTGCTACTTCTTTACCCAGGTATGAAATAATTCTGGGTACAATGGAGAAAGAGTACTATGCATGTTCTATTTGTTTTAGAAGGTGACCAACAGAGGTGGAAGTATGGTTGCTGGAAATCTACCCCTCCTGATTTATCACTTTTGTTTTAAAGTGGGGATGCTAGAAGTAGCAAAATGAGGATTTCTTCCTCGAAGTCTGCTTTGATAAGGTGGGATTTAACAAGCTGATGTTAAGAAAGTATACTTAGACTGGAGTAGGGAAAAAAAATTTCTTCCTTCACATTCCTTGGGTGTCATAGAAGGTTACAGATGGGGGGGGGGGGGCAGGAACCCCCACCTTTTTTTTTTTATTCAATTTCTAATATACCAAAAAAAGGGAAATACTGATATTAATCCAAGTCATTTATGTACAGCAGATTGTGTATGTGCATATTCAGTATTTAATGAGAGGACTTGTAAAAGAAAAGACAAATAATGCATGACTTTCTGTTAATGGGTTTCATTGATGCTTCATAGTAGAGTAGAAGAGAAATGCATGCTGTTTTGTTCATAAATATGTGAGCATGTGAATTTATCACTCATCAGTCTGGTAAGTTTTCTGTTCATTACTCCTCAGCAGTCCTGGACATAGCCTTTAGTCTGTTGAAATTATTTAGGCAATCTGATGTGCCATTCAGAAAGTAATTGCTCCTTTTTAAGGTTTATGATGGATTGTATATTACAAGGAGATTTTGTAATTGATGCTGGGAATGTTGATTAATGAAGTGAAAGGTAGTTTACCACTTAAGTTTTCTGTGGTACCTTGCAGAGACAGGACTCCTTAGACTTGGACTATTTAGTAGCAAACTTTGCATTGCAGCAATAAGGTTGGTCTTTCATGTCGGCATATCTACAGTTGTGTATCATGTGCAGAAACTTTGTATGTAAATTGAAAAGTTAAGAAGTTCCTTAAGTGTAGAGGTCCATGTCTCACTTTTATAATACATTCAGCACAAATTGAGTATGTGTGTAGGTGATGTCGATACTGTACTTGATCCACCTGATTTGATTGAGAAATGGAGTAATGATAATGGATGTGGAGCTGACATGAGCTGCAGTGGTGAGGCTAAGCTTAGGGGTTTGGGGGTATATACTAGTTCGCAGTGTACCCTAACTTGAGTAGCTCATTTTGCATTTTATGACCTTACCACTGAGTAAGGTTTGATTATTTGAATTTTCACTTTTGAAATTTGGAAGGCAGACATGTTTTTGGATATTTCGTGTAGCATGGTCGGTAGAGCGTTCGCCTTCTAGCCCTAATCGATCTAGTAATTGCTAGTTTGTATTATAATCCTGACTGAAAATTGAATGATTTTTAACTACAAATTTTCATTGGCTAAAGTTTGCTTATATGAATCTTCATTGGCTAAACTCAGAAGTTGGTCATTACTGGATGGCACAATAGTTTAATATAGAGCTGTTTGTTTATACCTTAATGTTTTCAGGGATGCCAGCCATAGCTTTGTTTCTGTGGCAGATTTTGTTAAAATACAGAAATGTCTCTTTCAGCAAAACTCATTTAACCCTAAAACAGTTGATAAAAGAATTGTATTTCTTCTTGTGTATGATATGTGGTTATTTCCTTTTGTGTTTGGCTGACTATAGTATGTTAATGATATGTGCTGTAAAGGGTAGTAGTAGTAGTCATAGGACCATTAGACAGGAGCCTATGGAAACTGTGCTAGAGTTGCCCTCTGCCAGTGGCTTGTTATGGGTGAGGCACTAATGGCTGAGAAACAGCAATGGAGTTCACCAGTTATGGGGCCTCTTTTACCGTGGCTACCCCCTTGAGGGAGTTCCCAGAGGGAACAGGCATTAGAGATATAGATGGATAGATAGGATATTGAGGAATTAGCTGTCTGACATTAGTTCTTATATTTTGGGCATTATAGCAGCATGCATGCCAAACAGAATGCTTTGTGTTAGCTGTGTAGATTGATTTGAAACTTTTATATATAAATACTGAATGAATAAGAGTTAAGGCTATACTTTTAAGTGTTCTTTAGTAGCTTAGTTTGTGTTTTTGCCCTGTTTCTGTTATGCTGACTGCTGTCGCCACCTGCCTGCCTTCCTGTATGCGACATGCTGCTGCTCTGCGTTCGTATGTGCATCATGTGTGCCTACATCTGCCTCTTCGATACAAATCCTCCTACGACTGGGAAATATCCATCTGGACATGTGCTGTCCACTGTTGGCATTTGTACTTTTTTATATTGATTTATTCGCTTAATGGGAATGGGGCTTATATGTTTCAAAATATGTAATTACACATGACTTTCATTTGGAATGAATTACATGATAATATTACTTTACATATCTTGCTTCACATTTACTTCATACTGAAATGCAATATATTGATGCTTTCATTTGTATTTTGCTGGTGCAATAAATTTGTTCTAGTCATTTCTTATTAAGACGAAAAATAAATAATTTTTGGCTGGGTGGCAGCATGGAGCAGTTGGGCACACGTCGGACACGCCTTCACTCAGAATCTGAAGCCTCAGCAGCAGTAGAAAGCAGTGGTAAAAGAGCAGATGGAAGTAGGAGCAGGACTGATGTGCGGAAACTCAAGAATTCTCCAGCCCCTTCTGCTCTCGACAGTCCAACAAAATCACCAAACTATGCAGACCCTGCAGAAGAGGAGAGTTATACTAACAAGAGTAAGTGCTATGATCTTTGGTTAATGGTTAATTTTAATTTTGTAATCATCCTTCTGTCTTGTGCTTCAAATTTTGCATTATATGGTAGTCTAAATTAAAGTATCTTTAATTTTTTTTTCTTTGCATTGTTATTGATGTTTTCATTTTATTTTGGCATAGCTTCACTGCTAAATGTTTTCATTTCCCCTAAATTCTTTCTAGTTGGACTTTTGCTTTCATGACATTCTGTTCTTCATTTAGAACTAAACAGCCTTAGTATACCCATTTGATAAGAAAATGCTCTCATTACAAATTCCATCGTTCTCTTCTTGCCAATCCTTCATTCTTTCGTACAACCTCTCTTATTGTTAAACATTGCAAATCCTTCACTTACCTATATATATTTCTTCTATTTTTGTGCATTTGTGTTATTATTCAGAATTTTTTTTATAGTTGCATAAGCTTCATGATGAAATTCAGCAGCATTGCTAGTTTTGGATAAGGAAAATCAGAATACCCCAAGCAGATGTATTTTATTGTCCAGCCATTCACATTCCTGGAAGAATTTTGAACATGTTAAATGATCTCCACACTGAGAAGCAGATTCTGAAAGGAAAGCATCTTTGGTATATTATGTAATGCTCTTTTTTAAAGAATTTAATTAGGAGAAGGGTAATTCAAGTATAAACTGTTTTAGGAAGCATTGTATTTGCCTAGAATGTAAGTAGGTAGTAGTTACTAGGCAGCCACCTACCAGGGAGGTACTACCCGCCTTGATATTGGGAGAGTTTTAATGGCTGTGTAGTGAGCCAAGACTGTAGTTGTTGTCAAGTTGCACTCCACTGACCAAGGTAGCTGTCTTTTCTTTCTTCCTCGCTGACACATGGACTGCTAGCATTCTGTCCTGAAATGTACAGTCTGTCCTTGTCACATAACACCTGACAACACTTAATTCATGCAATTCATTCTTCATAATTCCAGATTTTCTTGTGTTGAGCACTATGCACTACCCCTGCTGTATGGCAGAATGGTAGGAGCAGTAGATAGAAATAGTAGGTTGGAATATTAGACAAAAGTATTAGGTAGAAACATAAGGTTGAAGTAGTAGGTAGGAACATTAGGTGGGAGCATTAGGTAGAAGTAGTAGGTAGGAACATTAGGTGGGAGCATTAGGTAGAAGTAGTAGATTGGATCATTAAATAGACAAATTAGGTAAAAGTAGTTGGTAGGAACTTTAGGTAGGAGCCTCTGAAAACAGTGAGCTAGAGTTGCCCTCTGCCAGTGGCCTGTTAAGGATGAAACACTAAAGGCTAAGAAGTGGCATTGGAGTTCACCAGTTATGGAGACTCTTTTGCCATGGCCACCTTCTTGAGGGAGTTCCTGAAGGAATTGGGCATAAGAGATATGGATAGATAGAGAGTACCTTATAAAATATAAGCGAAATGTGGTTTATATTTGTACTGGTTAGGGCTCAAAGAAGGTGCCAGTAATGTTTGGGTGAAAGAAAAATAAACCCATGAACAGTTGCATTCCCACTTGATCATCAATTCCAACTTTGATTGAGGCATTTCACAACAGCAGTCAGACAGTTAAGGAATTTTAATTCATGCTTTGGAAATGATGTAGAAATGTTCCTTGCTGTGTCTTGATTTGCCCTTCTTTAGCACAGCCTACACCTGTTGTGAAGAAACAAGTCAGGAGTATATATCACTTCATTGATGGGTGTGCTCCAAATGACGCTGGATATAGCTAAAGTAATGGCTAATTCTTAAGTTTGTGCCACAGTTTCTCCTACTGAATGATAGCAGATGAGGCTTTTGTCATACTTGTATGGTGTATTTTATTTGTTCTTGTTGGAGCAGATGTTGTTGGGGCTGATGCCATATTTTGTTCTTTCCTTTTTAATAATGTAAGTATTAAAGCATTTTATCATCATATTTAGAATGATACAGTATTTCAAACAGGCCAGATAGTCATAAAATGAATTGTATATGTTTATGTTATACAATACATAGGCAGAAATGTTTTATATGTTTAAATTTATTGTTGAATCACTTTTCTTTAGGTCATGGTTAAATCCACAATCTCATGCAGCCATCCTAAAGAAATTTTAGCTACTCTTGGATTTTAGAGATGAAGATAGGCTTAAAGATGTGTAACAGTAAAGTGTTTTAGGCAAACTTTCCACATACCATATCCTGTCTTGTGATTATTGTCTTACTTTGTTAGGGCATTCTTATTTTATTTCCATTTGAATAATTTCATCCTTTATTGTAGCTTAAAGACAACTGCATGTTTGGTTCTTAAATTGGCTTCCAAATTCTCTACCTTAAAATTAATTGTGCTTGTAGGACACATATTTGTTATGTACAGAAATATTAAGTTTAGTATAAATTCAACATAAAATCTCTCTCTTCAGTAAAATAATAAAAGTTGTTCTGATAATTGCAGTTAATCAGGAATGAAAAACAATATTCTCATATTCTCTTGTTTTTATAGATAATGTGGGAGTTCCAAAGTCACCACGAACACCAACTCTACCTGGTTCTATGGTTCACAATGTGCAGCATCGGTTTATGAAAACTATCAAGTCAGCAACTTGTGGATATTGCCACCACAAGTTTACAATCCTTAGTGGTAATAATAAAATTTTCGAATGTTCTTTCAGTATTTATAGATTTAGGATGCAATGCTTATCATAACATGGGGTTGTTGAGTAGTATGACAACTCCAGGGAATTGAGTATCTATGACCTTTGCATACCTGTAGATTTGGGGTTAGAAACCTCAGTCCTGCAAATTTAATTCCTACAAAACATACATGCCTGTATGTAGCAGATCAATGCCATGGAAATGTAAACATGAGTTAATGATAATAGATAGGTAGATAGCATTAGATTGATGATCTTGTGTGCCTCTTTACAAAATAACAAGTTATTCTCTCACACTTTACTTATCGTTTCCCATATTCTTTTTATTTTTTTTAATGCTTGCGCACCAAGCTTTTTTTTTTGTTTGTTTGTTTTTCACATTACTGAAGACACTACATTCTTCACTAGCTGGCTTTCCATTCATCGTTATTTTTCAGGTGATGCAGCTTGTTCCAAACTAGCTCTCATAAATCTTTTCACCAAGTTATTCATCTCTTTTCCACAACCTATTTTTATGGTGCTACACTCCTCTTTAGCAGTCTCTGTTGATGTACTCCTCAGCTACATTACACATCACCTTGTCATATACATTTTAATGTCAGATTTTTCCTCTAACTTTTCATGGAATGTAAGTTTTGCATTTCCGTTTTTATTATCACTTATTATAATCCTTGCCTTCTTGCTTTTATTTCTAGTTCTGGACCATCATAAATATAATACTAATACATATTTGATTAGGGCATTCAGTTGTTCATGCCATCTGAGCTAATATGAAAAAAACATACTTCTATCAATACATACACGAACTGTCATTACATGTGACAGCTAGAGAATGGATATGCATAAATGAGGCCTTTATTTGTCTGCTCCTGACACTACCTCACTAATGCAGGAAACAGTGAACAAGTACGAAAGAAGAAAGAAACATACCTTTATCCTTTGACCTGATGGGTCCCCACTTAACCCTATTATAGACATTATATTGTGCATTCTACAAAAATATATCTGTCTTAATGTTTCTTTTTTACTTTCTTAGGTTTGAAATGCAAAGAATGCAGCTTTAAATGCCATCGTGAATGTGAATCAAAGGTGCCACCATCCTGTGGATTGCCTCTTGAATATCTACAAATTTTTACTGATGTGAGTGGAACGATACTTAAATTTTTTTTTCTTGGTTAATATTTGAATTAGATTGGATTGCACATGAGTTTTGTAGTTAGTCAGTCAGGCTATTGGATTTATGTATGACCAAAGATGAAGTACTTTTTACAAGGCGGCTAGGGAATGGATGCTTGCAAATGATGCCATTGCTCATTTTTTCCTTATGTTACCTTGCAAAGGCAGAAGAGGCATTTAGTTAAGTTTGAAAATATAATTATATTTGAAGATCCAAATTACAAAGAACGTTGATTAAATTAGCTGCCATTCCTATAACACTAAAGAGAGAGGGCAGTTTACTGAAACATTTTGTTAAATTAAGATGCTGTTTAGAAGAGATGAAATTAAGTACAGGTATTAAATTTTTCAGACTCTGAAGAAGGGTGGTATGGATGGGGGCGGTGGGCTTCCTAGTCGAGGGCCCCCTGGTGTGTCTCATCTGAATGATGTATTTCCCCCTCCCCTATGGGGCAGCCCCATGTCCTATTCCCAGCCGTCCATTAACATACCATCCTTCCAGGTAAGTGATACTGAATATTGTATTCATTTTCTTATCAAATTGAAAGTGATTTTAATCTTATAAACATGTATACTTCATTTGTCATCTCTCACATATGATCTTCAGCTAACAATAACAACTAATATTATTGTTAATAGCATTCCTTAATAATCCAGTAACCTGTTGCATTTAGATTGGAAAAAACTTAAAAGTGAAGAAGACTTTATTCTTCATATTGACAAAGAAGATATATGTTTCAGAGGTGGAGGGAACAAGGAGACGTGGGAGACCAACTTGGAGGTGGAAGGATGGAGTGAAAGGGATTTTGAGCGATCGGGGCCTGAACATGCAGGAGGGTGAAAGGTGTGCCC
>JAYMFT010050370.1:0-15270 GCA_038088735.1 Panulirus argus
ACTTGTGAATATCCCTCTTTTTAAACCAGGTATTCCCAATCACTAGTCTTTTTTCAGCACACAAATCCACAAGTTCTGCACCATTTCCATTCACAACACTGAATACCCCATGTCCACCAATTATACCCTCAACTGTCACATTACTCACCTTCGCATTTAAATCACCCATCACTTATACCCAGTCTCGTGCACCAAAAATGCTGACACACTCATTCAGCTGCTCCCAAAACACTTGCCTCTCAAGATCTTTTAGTATAATGTGATGAGTAATTCTCAGTATCTGATTTTTAAGAACAAAATACAAAATCTTACACAAGCTTTAATCAACAAAATAATTTGCATTATTCTCAAGCAAATACTAAAAGTAAAGTGCAAGTAATCCTTTTCTACCACTCTCAGAAATCTAAGTTGAGATGAGAAAAGTAAGGATGTAAATAAATTAGGCAGCTCACTAGATAAATGGGGGAGAAAGCAGGGAGAGGAAGAAAAAAAAAACAAGAAAAAAATATTAGGTTATGATTGTGGTGAAACTAACATGTACCAAATAATTTAATGGGAAAGCAGCATGAAAGCTATCAGTGCTTGTTCATTCTCCTATGATAACACTCTTCCAACAAACCCATAAATTACGGAGGTTAGTCTGAGCCACATTTCCTAAGGTGTCTCAAGTGGCTGATCCTCAAGTGACAGAACCAGCTGCAAGTGCAACAAATACAATCCTTTGTTGATAAGTTTTAGCTACATCTCTGCTTCTTCTGCTTGTGCTTAGTTTAGAGCTGAGGACTTGTAATGGCAGTTCTCCTTGTACCAGAGCCTACCATATGTTGCTGACAGTACTATAATCATTATGGACATGTTTGCAGAGAATCTTGAAGTGAAGCTTTGGGTGGCCTATTGGTCTCTTGAAATCAGCAATCTCATTACAAAAACATGATTTTCAGTACACATCCATTGTAAATTCTGTGTATCAGCTTGAGCTAGGTCAGGTGTATATTTGAGAAACACTGGAATACTTGGGGTGGATAGCCTTATTAAGGTTATTTGTATCTTTTATTTCATCATGGCATGTGATACAAAGAATGTGGAGTAAACAATGGAGAAGGAAGATGGCAAGTTTAAGCTCTTACAAACTGCAAGTGACAGGTCTAGTATATCACCATAGTCTTCTTGGTAGTGAGTTTGGCACTGCTCTATGAGTTCTTTATGAGTTTGCCTAAGGTAGTGGTTACCTTCCCTACATGAACATTTAGCTCCTCAAGTGACATGTAAACCACTGAGAGTTTGAAAAGTGGAGTTTGTTGACTACCTTTAGAGGTGCGTCATTAACCCTCTCACTGTTGCAATCCTACTATCCAATGTACATTTTATGTACATGAGATTCTCAAATATTCTGAAAAAATATCTCCAAACTTTGGCTAGTACAATAAACTAGATCAAAATTTTCTATATAAAATGATAAGCATCTCAACTTAGTCAAAAACTGCCTGTGTGTGCTCTTTTACCAAGCTACCAGTCACATGAGGTAAGCCAGGATATATCATAAGGCACACACTGAGATGAGTGTAATTTCTGGAAGTGTATTTGTCTAGAACAAATATGATTATTAAAGATTTTCATCATGAATAACTATCATTTTGTAGGTCTCACATCTTCACAAATTATTACATATAAGACAACACAGGTATAAAACTTTCTCCTCATAAACACAAAAAATAAAATTGTGGAAAAAAAAAAGCAAGAGAGGGCCTCCCGGGCATTTTCATATAGACTGACCAATGTAAGAAAATTTCCATTCAGTGTAATATGTGTTTGTTCTGGATGGTCACTGTCCCATAAAATGCCTTTAAAGTGCCAAAGTTAGCAGCAGTATGCCAAGGACCTTTTTGATCTTGTTATCAGTGATGGAAAAATTTTGTTAAAAGACATTTTGCACTACTTGGCACAGGTCTGTTTCCTAATGACTTATCAATTGCCCAGATTGAGTTCCTCAAACAAATCTTGTGTTTGACTACATTTGCAGTTCAAGTTGGCTATAGGCTTTGCCTCTATGGTGGATGAAATTTTTTCCAAAAGGGAATCAAATCAGTTATTGTTACAAATCCTCTTCTTGCCAGAGGTAAGCACAGGGATCTCGCAAATGGTTGCTTTGATAGAGCTCCACAATTATTTAGCATTGTCATAGGGTCCTCTTCAGATATTTTTCTACTGTAGACACTTCTGGTCTTCCATTATGAATAATTTAATGCATGGTAAGCCTTCATGTGCAACAGCTGTCATAAAATATCAAGCGAGGAAAATAAGCTAAACATAAGGTGTTACCATGTGATTAGAATACTCAGCAAACCTCAAATATTTTCATGGATATACACTATATACGTGAAATTCGACTAGTGAACCACCTCATTCATAACATTCAAATCTGTTTTCTATTCATATCCCTAATACCTGATTATTTTTTACCTAGAAATGGATCTGCTGCTAGTATCCTTGCTCAAACTTACCAGACCTTTACCAGCCTGATCAAGTATTATTTGGTTAAGAAATTGCTGGGATAAGGTGAGTGTACTACCTATGGTTGAGTAATACACAAAGGTGGCCAACAAAATTTCAAGTACACTACTCAGCCAATCGAAGTTTGTGCAAACACCCACCAAGTTTATTAAGCATGGCTCAAACTAACATCTAACCCCTCCCCTCTCACTCGAACCATGACTACTTAGTTTACTCATATTAGCTAGATGAGCATTCTTATAGTCACTCCTGAAAAAAGTGGGAAGTTAACTGTTTATGCAGATGATCGATCCATTCAAGGTACAAAAGAAGTAACGAAAGTGTTTTTCCATAATGGATATACATCTGCAGACACCAAAAATCAAAAAAATGCTAATGAACCTCGTGGGAAGGCAGACATAAAGTAATCCATATCTAGTTAGAAAAGTCTGTGGTTTCCAGAGGAGAGAACTAAACACAATTATACCGGCCAACTTTTCAATCTACATACATAGTCTAACATCCCACTGGTTAAATGAGCATGATTGGACATTATTCTCGTATATCATGGTTTAATCTACATTATATAATACCAATACAAAGCTTTAGCTTATCAGCCACTAAAAAAATCCTTTAAGTTTAGAAAAAGAAAATGGTATACTTTCACACAAACCTATCAAAAAATTTGTCTCTTGGTAACGAAACACCATTTTTCTACTACTCTGAAATAATACATATTTGGAGGGGAGTTAGAACAGTTTTACCCTCATAATACATTGTATCCATGGGGATTTACCCCTTCTGATCATTACAACACATGGCCTGCACAGCTGCCAATAATTCATCTATTTCCTTGGCTGGACAGAAATTGTTGGCTACTGAGGTGTTTTGTTTTCAGTAAAATACATTACTGTTGAGCAGGAAGCTTCTGCTAGCAATAAGATATGCATGAAGAGGCAAAAAGGTGGGGTCGAGTGATTATGCTACTGGACAATGCCACTGTTCTCCATTGCAACATCACTATAGGTTATCTGTGAATACAATACTGAAACAATCAAAAGTAGAAAATTTAGTGAGCACAAATTCATGTGCTATGCCAGGCACCATCCAAGGAATGTTATATCAGTAGCAAACAATGGCAATGATTGTTCAATTCTGGGGGTAAAAGAAAAAAAAAAAAGCCTTTATGGTGACAAAAAAATAAGTCCACTATGGTGACACAATCCAATTTTGTCTCAGGACATGTTTTTCTTCTCCTTTGATATAAATTTCAAATTTTTAGCTCTTCACAGGAGCTAATGGGCAAGGGCCCAGAGGGCCCAAATCTGATATTATTTTAGAAAAGTGAGACCATCATTTTTCATGTGATACGAATTCAATTTGCCTTTTAAATTTACTGTCCAGCTTCCTAAAACATATGATCCATTTAAGAGTTTTTTCTTTGTCATATTTCAGGATGATTTTTAAAAATGCTTTTCTTTCAAGAGCAAGGAAAATGGTTATAGATAAAAGAGATTAGGTTGGGTGCATGAGGTCACTATTAGAAGGGAAATGGAAGGTATGTGGGCATTTTTCAACAAGGTTCCACAGTTCAGCAGAACCAAAAAGTGGGATGGGGGTCAAGTCCTTTATTGTTTCTGTTAATATCACATCCTTAAACTCAGGAACCTTCAAAAATAACTCGTTCTAACCTTTCCTTTCGCTGTTTATCCTTTCTTTAACCAGTCTCTCAACTTTCCAGGCTCAACATAGTTCAACATTCCCCCTTATTGTTGAATCTTTCCCTAACATGTAAAATTTGATCTGAATGAAAGGAGGAAGAAACAACCACTTATGAGATGTGCCTACTTAGTCAATGTGCAGAATTCTTCAGTATATTTTTCAAAGTTACCCCTGGGAATAGGGGAGAAAGAATACTTCCCATGTATTCCCTGCATGTCGTAGAAGGCAACTAAAAGGGGAGGGAGCAGGGGGCTGGAAATCCTCCCCTCCAGTTTTTATTTTTTCCAAAAGAAGGAACAGAGAAGGAGGCCATGAGAGGAATTTCCCTCTAAGGCTTAGTCCTCTGTTCTTAATGCTACCTTGCTAATGCGGGAAAAGGTGAATACACAAGAAAAAAAAAAAATGTTCCAAAGTACTGTTGCTGGATTTTTCCTCCATGAGGTCTGAAAAGGGTTAAGAATCAAGATGCTATAGGAGGTTTGCATATGCAGTTTATGCTGTGACAGTGGAAAATAGCAAATATGACACAAGCCACACCCAGAAGTTTGCTATTAAGTATATGGATTTCAATGAGGAGTAAAGAATGAATGCAGGTAGTTTGTATATGAAAAAAATATTGCAATCACATGTGTGTAAATGGAAGGGAAGCTCAACAGGGCCTAAAATTCTATGGTGAAACATAGCAAAGACAAAGAATGCTGGAGGTTTCAGTAAATAATTTCACAAGGTAGGAAGATAGGTGTAGTACTTTAATATTACCAATTACTTTGTAACATATATTTAAAGGGTGTAAAACTGGCAACAGTCAAAAGTACTGATGAGTAAAAAAACTGAATCAGAAGCTGAAACATGGTAGCTGAAATCCTTTCTGGACCAAGAGACAGGAAAATAATCAATAATCCAAGAAAAAAATGTCAAAAAAAATTCTGCACATCATACCTAAGTCAGTGACAATCTTTTCATCTTGAGTATCCTTATAGCCAGTGAAGAGAACTCTTGGTCTGGTGTTGGCTTGTTGCTGTCTCTGGGATGGAGACCATGGGTAATTGTCCTTAACAGAAGGTGATCCCTGCCAAATACATACTGATCAGTTCTAAAAAAATTACTTTGCATGAATACCAGTAAAAAAAAAAATCTTACACAATACACATCAAAGAATTTCAGGAATGATATGGTAATCTCCATTGACCTGCCACAAGCTACCAAGTCCACCATCTCTGCACACCAGGAACATGGTCCCGGGTTACAAAGGTCTGAGAGAGTCAGACAAGACCATTCTGGCTTTAGCTCCATATCTGGACAGTAACGGTCTCACTTGACCTACTTAGTGTATTTAGTGATGTTTTCTATATTCCTACCTCATGTAATATTGTTCTTCTGTTTGTTTTTTCAACTGTTTTTATACATTTCTGTCCATTTGTTGTATTTAGATTGTTACTTAGATTGTTCTTGATGATGCTTCTGTGTAGGCAAAAGCTTGAATGTAATAAAGGATGAGCTAAGGACAACTGGTGTTTGAGCATTCACATAATGGTAGAATAATACTGATAAAATTAGAGAACATAAGAAAGAAGATTAATAACTCTAAACATGCTGTCGTATTCAATTCTAAGTGCGTTAGAGAAAACATGCTCCCAGCGTAAATCAATATATTACCCCAACCTCTCAATCACCTCTCTTCCAAACAACTTAGCTGAGTTCACTCAACAAACTTATACCTTTGTAATTCAAACATTCACCTTTGTCCCCCTGGCTTTATACAATGGTACTATACATCCATTCTGCCAATCCTCAGGCACCTCACCATGATTCATATATACAGTAAAAATCCTAATTAACCAATCAACAACACAGTTATCCACTCTTTTTTTTTAATTCAATAGCAATACCATCCACTCCAGCTGCCTTGCCACATTTCTTCATACACAAGGCTTTCAACATCTCTTCTATCTTCAGTTCAGCAAAGGCAAAGGGAAAATATGTTTGATATGGAAGGGTAAAGAGGCACAAGGAAAGATAAGATAGCTGGAGATGCAGGAAACCACAGAAACTGGACACAAATAGCCTTTACTGGTCTAGCACAAAAATAACATCAGTCAGCATCAAGGATGGTAACATAGGTGATGCATATCAAAAATCTACCTACCATTCTACTTCTGCCACTTCTTGAAGATTTGGAAGTTGACAGTAACTCCTCCATGGAGTTATCACTGCCCCTCTTCCTCTTGGACTTCCGACAAACATGACTATCCTCACTGGACTGACTTGACGAACGACTTGAACCAGTCTCATCTCCAGTGCTCTCATCACTCCATTCCATTTTACGTAACTGCCCTCGCTTTGAGCGTTTTTTCTCAAAACCCTGTACCTGATCATCTACTTTACTTTTAATTTCTTGTGCATCTTCCTCCCTGACAGCTTTTTGTGTTCTTGGAACTCTCTTCTGTATCCTTCTGCCTAATCCCACAGCATCTCTGCCTTCTTCACCTTTACTCTTTTCTGTAATTGTACTAAGCTTTGGCTTCTTTGGAACAACAGGATCTTGCTGTGCAGTAAGATGTGCTGTGGCAATACTGGACCTGCTCCTGCGAGAGTTATGTACTGCTTCTTGTTGTTTTGTCTCATTTAAGTGAGCGTCTTCCTCTGGCATGACTATTGATGCTTCATTTTGTTTTACAACATTGGCCTTAGCCACAGAAGACCTGCATTCCCTTTTGGAAATCTGTAGCATTTTTGTTTTTTCATGATCATCATTGTCAAAACTTAACCCTTGAGTACTTCTCTTCCGTGCTAGAACTATTTCTACTTCTTCATCATTCATTACTGACGTAGAAACAAAGAGATTAGGCATGGCTGATCTCCTTGCCCTTCTCGGTGGTAATCTCTTCGATGGCTCTGATACGACTTGTAAAACATCAGACTTCCTTCTCCTCTCTCTAATTCTGCCTGAGGTTCCTTTCAATGCTTCAGCCTCTATATCTTTGTTAGTGGAGAACTTTTTAAGTTCCTTTTGATTTCTACTTGTAGTTTGTCCATAAGTAAGACCTTCAGTTTCCTTGGGCAAAGCATTTATTTCCATTCTTGGAGTTATGACCTCCACCTTCTTTTCATCAATAACTTCTGCACTTCTCAGTTTTCTCCATGATCTTCTTGTTGCTCCTTTACTTCTTCCACTTTGGCTAGTTTTCTTCCTACAAGTATCTGTGCTGATGTCTGATTCTATACTACTCTTTTCTGAGCAGCTACGGATCTTATCATCTTTTTCTTCAGTTTCCTGGGATGGTACTTTAATTCTACCAAAATTGGACCTCTTACTCCTTCTTCCCCTTTTAACAGTAGTTTTAAGTGAGACCCTTAAGGCTGCTGATGCACTTCTAGTTTTGCTGTGACTACTACTACTACTACTACTGAGGTGGCTCAAGTTACTTTGAGTGCTAGCACCAGAACTGTTTCTTCTACGATTACTTCGACGAATGTTTTGGACATCATCCAGTGTTACATCACCCATACTGTCTCTAGAATCAGAGGAGTTTTGACTTGAGATTTCAGTATCTGAGCCTTTACACTTAGTCCTTGTCCTCCAGTTTACTGTTAATTGTTCTTCAACTTTAATATCAGGATCCCATTTGCCCATCCTCCGATTATTTCCAACAGAAG
The DNA here is from genome assembly GCA_038088735.1 of Panulirus argus. NCBI lineage: Eukaryota > Metazoa > Arthropoda > Malacostraca > Decapoda > Palinuridae > Panulirus > Panulirus argus. The sequence continues at coordinate 7,870 of JAYMFT010050370.1, forward strand.
ATCCATTTTCATCATCAACTGCTGCATCTACACTCTGATTGCTGCTGCAACTGAGATGACTTAAGCTAGAGAGGGTGCTGGCATCAGAATTTTTTCTTCTTCGACCACTATGGCGAATGTCTGAGACATCCTCTAAGGTTACTTCATCTACACTATCTCTGGATGTGGAGGAGTTTCTACTTGATATTTCACTATCAGTGTCTTTATTCTTTGTTTTTGTCCTCTGTTTTGTTTTATTTTGCTTTAAAATTTTGAACCTTATGCTTTCATTTCTTTTTCTTTTATCCCTTGCAGACAATACATTTTCTTCAACTTTGTGATCAGACAATACACTCACTTCATCTTTGCCTTCTCTCCCTCTTTGGCGTATGTTTATTGAATGTCTATCAGTTTCATTTGTCTTGATTAAAATCAACCCATAGTCCGACTGTTGCTCCTCTTCTGCATTTCTATCAGAAAAGCCACCAGATGAGATTGTCTCTAGCATTTTAAATTCTTTTGTTTTCAATAGCAAGTCATCTTCCTCTTTGGTACTTTCTTCTAAACCTTGCACGTTTTCAGATCTAGAATCAGAATTTTCTTTATTTTTCTCATCCTTATGCCTATCTATGTCAATACTTTCTTTGTTCTTGGGAGACTTTTCAAATCCTGAAAAACTATCATTTTCATCATTTTTGCTACCTGAATGGGCAGTAGATTCACTTTTTGGACTTCTTTCTGAATTAGTGCTACTGTCAGTCTCATTCTCATAAGTTAAATGTGACTGCATATCTGCAGTTGGTTTAAGCCCTTTATCTCTTTTAGGGGTACCCAAGTTGAATCTGTCATCAACTGAAATATTACCAGACATATTTCCATTTTCTAAAATGGAAAATTTTTCAAAACCCAATTCTTCATCATCTGGCAACTTTCTTTTATTCTTATGTGCAACATCATTTACAAAAATTCTCCCTATGTTTTCCTGTTCTCCAGTTCTTCCCTCAACCATAACCATGTCCTTTTGTATCACTTCTCGGGCAGCCTCTGTGTTCTTCCCGTTTAACTTCTCAACCACTTCCATATCTTCCAAAGTCGTGCTTTCAATGCTGGGTATCTTTTCATTCTTTGAGGTATTTCCAGTGCCTGCACCTTCATCTGAAGGCAAATCAAATAACCTCTGAGAAAAGTTATGAACATTGTTGTCATTATCACTACCACTGTCAGTATCATCTCTAAGATGCTCCAATACTTTTCCTTCTTTTTCTGGAGCTTTCATATTATCAGAAATTATTTCTTGACTTTTACTGTCCTCACTATCAGGAAAACTGATGTTTGAAAGTGAAAAATCAACTGAGGTACAAGAATCATGGGTAGACTGGCTCTGAACAGAGGCTCTATGATCTGGTGATGACACAACAGGGATCATTTTGGATACACGTTTAAATGGGAAAGATTTTTTTTGAGTGTCTGCTTCTTTAATAATTGCCTCCTGATGAACTTCTAGTGGAATTGTAAGGGATAACACACTATTTTGCTGTTTAGGACCTACCTCAGGTGATTCCTTGCATAGTGAGGAACATACTTTGTTTCCAAGAATGTCAGAAACAGAACTAAGCTCAACATGTAACTTTTCATTACCTTGTGTTACAGCTGAGATGTTATTTCTTGTTACAGGTATTATATCATCTTGTAAGGGTAGCAAATAATCTTCAACATCAGTGCTTTCATCTGAATTGTAAGTCTCTTCCTCAACTGCCTCATTATTACACTTTCCTGTCTTTTCTTTCTTCTCATCTTCTATATGATCCATTTCAAGGTCTTTTATTCCTTCTTCATCCTTTTGATCTTGAACTTGTTTCATTCTTTTTGAGTCCATACAATTGGGAAGGTATTCTGAGACTGGTACAGAATGACCACTGTCATTCTTAAAATCAAAGGGAATAACTTCCCCCCCATCTCCTAACTGTCTGTCATTTAGCAGTGTTTCTGAGGCATCAGAGGCAGAGTCATTAATGGCACTATTTTCAAGGTCATCCTTTTGTTCTGCACCAGGCAATGGTACTGTGGTACATACACATGTTTCATCAATGCCCACAACACCATCAATGGAAAAGTCCTGTGTTGCATCAGCATCTAGTTCATACCATGCCTGAATACTACCAGGTGGTGGTTCCTTACTCTCTTTCTTTGACTCACTAGACAATGACAACTGAGGAGTATCACTTCTATTGTTACTGCCATCATCAGTCAATGGTTGTGTAGGTGTACTGTAGTCATCTTCATTCTCACTCAGAGATGTTTCCCTAAATACTAGAGTAGAGGCTTGAGAGTCAATCTTATTATCAGCCAGACACTTTCTAGACACTTTTAAGGCATTAGAACTTGACACACCTTTACTTTCCTGGCTGTCTTCACATAAATTTGGCTGAACCAAAGACACAGTATCTTCTATTACTGTTGGATCTGGTGCCTTCTGTGATGGAGAATGTGAAGGAAATATTTGTGTTGGGGGTAGATCATCCTCGCTTACATCTCCCTCAGTTTGTACTTTCATGTGTCCCACAGGTGAAACTACCCGAGATGTCACATCAACTTTATTTGTGCCTTCCTTTGTGCTTCTGCTTTCTGAGAGAAGAGCAGATTCTACATCAAAAAGCTGTGTTAGAGCATTACCATCCTCATTAGCATAATCTTTAGGAGCTGAAAATATCTGTGTTGGAGGTAAATCATCATCATTACTATGCATCTCAGTCTGCCTTTTGATGCATGTTGCAGACGCTACTAACCAAGAGCTGGCATCAACTTTGCTTGTGCCTTCCTGAATGCTCCTGTCTTCAGAGTGAAGAACAGACTCTACCTTAGAGAGCTGTGTTGGAGCATTACTATCTATGTCAGCACCATCCTTGGGTGCTGAAAATATCTGTGTTGGGGGTAAATCTTCCTCATTATCATGATCCTCAGCTTGTCCTTTGACATTTGTTGGAGAAAAAATCAGACAAGATGTGACATCACTTTTGTTACAAGTGCTATCTCTACTGCTTATATTTTCTGACTGAGCCAGAGCATTACATTCCACAACACTATTGTCTTTAGTTGCTGAAAATATCTGGGTAGGTTGATTATATTCATCAATTTCAATGTCACTTCCCCCTTTCTCTGGGGTTTCATTTTTTGGTGTTGGGTCAAAATACTGGGTAGGTATGTCCTCCTCAAGAGTATCAGCAACATTATTAGGTAAAAATGGTTGAGTTGGCCGGTTGATTAAATCATCTACTTCATCATCATCATCATCACCACAGTTAACCCTGTATTTTTCTTTTTGTACTGTTTTGCGAGGTAGCTGAAATTCATAAGGTGATGCAGAATCATCAAAGGGTAAGGTAGGAGCATCTAAGAGACCTTCATTACTTGCACTTGTACTTGATGGCTGGTGTTGGTCATCAGATGAATATGGCTGTGTTGGGGTATCCAGTATAGCAGCATTGGCAGTTTCATCGAGTAAATCATCTGGAATATCATCATCAAAACTCTTAGTGGTACTTGAAAAGTCTGTAAGTCTCCTCCTGTTTTTGGGTGCTTTGGCAATGGGTTTCTTAAATACAACTTCATCCTCATTGTCAAAGAATAACTGAGTGGGTATATCATCATCTAGTTCTTGAAATTTCTTATTTGGAGGACTTTCTTTTGCTACAAATAACTGAGTGGGTATATCATCATCTATTTCTTGAAATTTCATATTTGGAAGACTTTCCTTTGCCACAAATAACTGAGTGGGTATATCATCATCCAGTTCTTGAAATTTCTTATTTGGAGGACTTTCCTTTGCCACAAATAACTGAGTGGGTATATCATCATCCAGTTCTTGAAATTTCTTATTTGGAGGACTTTTCTTTGCCACAAATAACTGTGTGGGTAACATTGTCTCATCATCAGTGTCACCAAAAGCTTCCACAATTTCCTGAGTATTATCATAATTCTTTACAGCTGGTGACATGTTACTTACAGCATCAATATTTCCAAACAATTTTGGAGTTTTGTCTTGAATGGAGAATGTTTGGGTTGCCTGTCTGAAAATGTCCTCTTCACTATCAGTGCTACCATCACTATTCCATCCTTTCTCATTCTCACCTGTAATTTTCATATCCTTGTCTTTGGATGAAACCTCTCCCTCTAAGAGAGGTACATTCCTAACAATACCCTTAAAAGTATTCCCTTTATTTCTGCCACAATCTTCAGAAATATCAGAGGAATCTTTAGTTTTGCCAGGATCTTTGGAAGTATCAGAGGTATGTTCATTATTAATATCTGCTTTATCAGCAAATAAATATTTAGGACCAGTATCATCTTCAATATCAGTACTTTCATCACTATTATATCCTTCAGTGTTTAAGCCATCAATTCTACCTGTATCAGATGTGTTGGCTGCTTTTTCTTTTGGTGGTTGTGATGGGTCAAAGAAGAAGCTATCCTCATCCTCCACTAGATTCTGTAAAAGGTGAGATAAGAGTACAGCTTTTATATAAAAATAAATCTAAATTCAAATCAGAAAATAATTCTAGCCTTGTTTCTGTATTTTAACATGCAAATGACAGGGGCTTTAAAACATGGTAACTTATGAGAGAAGACAACTTAACAAACAAAAGTCTTAATATTGAGACCCTGGCTTTGGTAAATAATATATGATGGCTAGAGACTGGATATATGCAAATGAGGGTGCTTTTCCTCTGTTCCTGATGCTACAACTCTGTACATCAACAAAGCCAAAAAAATGTATATATTATGCCAGAAGAGTAGCCGCCAAAAAAGTACTGCATCACACAACAAGCAAGAGGACTGAAGGAACAAGGCAAGGCAGTCAAAGGAAATGTTTGTCAACATACAAGCATCAACATACAAGTAAATTGGTGAGCAAAATATAAACTCTAAGACCTTTACATTTATCTCTCTCACCATCCAATCCATAAAATATAAATGAAAGAACATACTTTCATCATATACAACACACACACAAACACTCATCTTTCTTTTTACTCTCTTTCTTATGTGAACTCCAATTCCCGCATCAGTGAAGTAGCACCAGGAATAGAGGAAAAAAGGCCACATCAGCTCATACCCATTCTCTAGCTATCATTTGTAATGCACTGAAACTGTAGCTCCCTATACACAACCAAAACTGTAGCTCCCTATACACAACCAGGCCCTACAGATAAACACACATATGCATATTTTTTCTACATCAATTTTTCTCCTGCCTCAGTGAAGTAGCATCAGAAACAGGTGAACAATGGCCTAATCTGCATACATTCATGCTTTTCTGTTTGTACAGTGTACATATTTTCAAAGTACTTATTGATAATGGTTAAGTTAGCAAGCCACACAAAAAGGATTACTTGTAATAAGACAAAAGTAGAAAAAAAATCATTCCTGAAAATTAACATCTTGCATGAAAAGTACGCATCAGCTCAAAAAATGAAATTTCATAATTCCTGCCTTTAACTGAGACTAATATTTCAAAAATGGTCTACAGCAGCCTCCTGACTTACTGTTTCATAAAACTATGTCAATTAAAAGTTAGCCTAAGTTAAAACACAAATTCAAGCTCACATAAAAGGTTAAATACTACACTAACTTTTATCAACAAATACTATTCAAACTTATTTAAATAATGCTAACCTGTATGGCTGATACAGTGCCTGGGGAATCTAACAAAGTCATTTTGCTACTCTTCTGGGGGAGCGGTGTACTTTGTGAGACTGAGGGTGACTCTGGAACATATGATTTTGTATTGCTGCAAGATGCAGTTGAGTGTAAATTAGCAGTTACAGGGGTTTCTGGTATGAAGTCTGGAAAAAAAAAAAATCAATATACCTACAGAAATTTCATAGTCATTACTTATGCACAAAAAAAAGACATATTAAAGTTTTATAAAAAGAAATTAAAAAAACACGAGCCACTCTCAAAGTGTAATTCAAGGAAAAAGGAGATTTCTAAATTAGAGGTTAGATATGAATACATATGTGCTTACCTGTTGGTAATTTTGATATTAGTGACATGTTTAAATCTAAAAACCTACTCTGATCAAGGTTTCATTCTCGTTAGATCCTGTTTATATGATCTGCATAATATTGTTTCTACCCTATAACAAAAGCATTAAACAGCTGGTTAAATTTGTATGACGTGCTATTCTGTTTCCCCAAAGAACAAGAGCACTCAGGTGTTAATGGGCTTCAACTACAAGAGGTTTCACCACGAGTGAAAAGTTACCTATGAAGAGGCTATATCACTGAGAGTATAGTCTTATCAAGGAACTTCTCACTCCACTGTACGAGCAGTGTAGCCTTGGGACACAAAAGCCATTAAATTGATATCCTGGGTAATACTAGGAATCTTTCTCATAGAAACTGTTCCCTTTTCTTCCATATTTGATAGCTATTTCATATAAATACAAATTAACAACAGCATTCACAAAATGGGAAGATCTGCTCATCAGATAAAAACTCCATTAGCCAATCCAATCTGGTGTATATATACTAGCTGGTGCTAGATAGAGGGAAGGATTTTTTTTTTTTATACCAGCTTGGTGTTTCTGTTCCAGTGATATTTCTCCTCTACCAGAAACTAAATGGTTGTCCCAGGAATAAAAGACCCATTTTCTTGTTTGGAAGCAAGAAAACTTGTCTACAAGTGGTTTTTCAAGGTTTTCTGGCAAGAACAATTCCACCATCCAGGCAATTTTTTGAGCATGCTAATGCCATCACTCTCCAAAATGCTGGGTCTGGTCGACCTAGACAGACCAGTAAGGTGTTAAACTGATGAAGCATAAGGTGTCGAAAAACCCACCCGTATATATTAGTAACACATATTCATGAAAGAAAATACGTAAGTAGTTGCTACTCCTCTCATCTTGCAAGATGTATAATAAGCCTATAAATATTGCAAAATAACTTTCAGTACTGCAGATATTGGGGGAGCGACAGTAAATGACCGTAAATGTCACAATATAAACTAAATGAAGAATATCAAATCAATTCTTATACCCTCACCCACAGCTGGACTGCTAGTATTCTGTCCACAAACATACAATCTCTCCTTATCACACCCAACACTTAACACTTAACTCACACAGCTCATGCTTTATAACTCTAGATTTTCCTGTGGTGAGAATAATTTGCTAACCCTGCCTCTTGGCAAAAGAGAAGGAGCAAAAGACTGAAGCAGTGGGTATGAACAAAAGACAAGAGCATTAGGTAGAAACATTAGGTATAAGTAGTAGACACAAACATTAGACAACAGCATTATGTAGAAAAATTAGGTATAAGTAAGAACATTAAATGGGAGCTTTAGGCAGAAGCAGTCGGTTGGAACACTAGGTAAACACATTAGGTAGAAGTCAGTAGGAAGATAAGGAAGGATCCTCTATAA
>JAYMFT010050381.1:0-15269 GCA_038088735.1 Panulirus argus
ATATATAAGATATATATATAAGACATATAATTGTAAATAATAGAAAAGCAATTCTTAGCAATATTCCCAAGGTCTATGTTAATCGTACGAAAACGGAATTGCTTATTAGAACTGTTCTTTGTTACTAGATTAAGCTGATAAAGGCATAACTGGTCAGTGCTTGGAAACTGAAAGAAAAGGAAACGTGTGTCTGACAAACCAATAAGATGAACAGACTCTCTCGAGGTTATGAGGTGTTCTACTCTTATATCTGTCCAGTTTGCTCTGGGCTGTGCAAAGTATATGTTAAGGTTTATCTAGTGGGAAAACATCTGATGGTTTCGTGAGACTGCATTTTAATGATGCTCTTAGAAGAGTACAACTGAGAGCTGTTGGGTCAAAGTCCCCCCACCCCACCCCCGAAAATGAAAAATAGAAAATAGAAAAAGGAAAAAGGAAATATAGAATAATAATGGCAAGTCAGACAAGGGGTTAGTAAAGACTCAAATCCTCCATCCTGAGTAAGATAACTTACCAATGCCAAAGGGCAGAAACCCCTCCCTCTTGTTGGTAAACTTGCCCTCATGATCCAGCCAACGCTCCGGGAGGAACTCATCGGGACGATCCCAGTAGTAGGGGTCGTGGTGCATCGTCACTGCCGAACTGTTCATAACTGAACCCTGTGGGTCACGATGGATGGCATTATGTATACTTAGGTCTACTGATCCACATACTTCTGTGTTTTGTCTGAAGAAATACATGCACGAGTTGTTCTCTTTATCGGTATCAAGCAGCAATGCGGAAAGCCGAGATTATGAATAAGATATAATCAACGGAACACAGGGTGAGGACAGTCTTCACATTGTAAGTAAATGTAAATGAAAAACATTTCATGAACAGAGGACGGGATGCTTAGCTTGCGGGCGAACAAATCATAAAATGAAGGACGGCAAGCCTAGCTTGCGGGGTTAACAAACCATAAACCAGAGGACGGGAAGCCTAGCTCGGATGGCTAACAAATCGTAAAACAGAGGACGAGAGGCCTAGCTTCTAAAGATTACAGACCTGAAACAGCGTACGGGAAGCCTTGCTAAGGTGGCTAACAAACCATAAACCGGAGGACAGGAAATCTATCTTGGGGAGGCTAACAAAACATAAACCAGAGGACGAGAAGCCTAGCTTGGGGAGGCTAACAAACCATAAAACAGTGGACCAAAGGTATAGCTGTAACGATACAAACCATAAAACAGAGGGCGGGAAGCCTAGCTTCGGGAGACTAACAGACCATAAAGCAGAGGAAGAAAATCCTATCTAAAGAGGCTAACAAAACATAAAGCAGAGGACGGGAAGCCTAGATGGAGAGGTTAACAAACCATAAACCAGAGGACGAGAAGCCTTGCTTAGGGAGGATAATAACCCATAAAACAAAGAACGGGAAGCCAAGCTTGGGCAGGATAAAAAGCCATCAAACAGACGATGGGAAGCCATTAAATAGAGGACAGGAAGCCTTCTCTGTGGAGGCTAACAAACCGCAAACAAAGGAGGGCAAGCCGAGCTTGAGCAGATAACAGAAAAAGAATGGATGGAAAACCTATTTGGGGAAGCTTCAAAATAGTTGAAAATAGGTCGAGAAGCCTATATCCAAGGTAAAAATTTGTAAGACTGCAGCAGCAGGACAGAGTTGGTCCTGGGGGAACTAAATGTAACTAAGTAACAGACCACAAGAAATGTCTTGATATGACATAACCCAAATGTAACTAAGGAACAGACAACAAGAAAACAGCTTACCTTGAGGATGTAATGCAAACGTAACTAAGTAACATGATTAAGTAACAGACCAGAAAAAATAACTTACCTTGGGGATGAGTAATCCAAGTGGAACTATGTAACAGACCAAAAAAATAACTTATCTTGAGGATAGCGCAATCCAACGGTAACTAACAGACCACAAGAAATAAGTTACCTTAAGGATGATGTCATTCAAACGAAACTAAGTTATAGACCACAAGAAACTAACTTATACTGCAGATGATGTTCTCCAAATGTAAGTATGTAATAGACCACAAGAAATGTAACTACATATCAGACCACAAGAAAATAACTTACCTTGGGGATGATGTAGCCGCCCAGTTCAGTGTCTCTGACGGCTACATGCTGGACACCTACGTTAGCCAAGGAGGACTTGCGAAGTACTTCGTGCAACACAGCTTCCGTGTACGGTAGTCTGTACGTCACCAACGAGGAAGGCTATTACTATACAAGTGTAATAAGGACAGATGTAGATACACCGATTGTGACAGAGTATTATCGCCAAGGATATTTCATTCTGAATTTGTATATCTGCTATATCATACCTCATTATGAGCATCTGTAAGCCTGCTGTATCATGTTTCATTGTAAACATATATAAGCCTGCTCTATCATACTTCATTGCGAACATCTGCTAGTCTGTTATGCAATGCTTCAAATCATGAGCATATAGATGCTTGCTATATCATGCTTTATTGTGAAAATCTAGAAGCCAGTTGAAACATGCTTCATTGTGAGCATCTATAAGCCTGTTATATCATGCTTCACTGTGAACATCTATAAGCCTGTTATGTTATGCTTCACTGTAAACATTTCTAAGCCTGTTCTATCATGCTTCAGTGTGGTTATCTATATGCCTGTTATATCATGCTTCATCGTGAACACCTATAAGCCTGTTGTATTATGGCTTCATTGTAAACATCTATAAGCCTATTATATATTGCTTCAGTGTGTACATCTATAAGCCTGTTATGTCATGCTTCACTGTGAACATCTATAAGGCTGTTATACCGGGCGTCCATAATGGAAAACCACCTGTCAAAGGGAAGAAGATCATGTTCTCTAAATCAATAGATAAGTTCAGGAAATTTTTTTTTACCCCAGAAACTGTTCTTTAGAGATAAGATACAGTTGGGCTTACAAGAACAATAACAACTGAATTGATGAAACGGTGTTAGTGTCAACGATCAGTACGTATGCACAGTCAACTGTTCTCATATATAGCACCCTTTTGTGTATGTGTATGTGTGTGTGTGTGTGTGTGTGTGTGCGTGTGTGTGTGTGTGTGTGTGTGTGTGTGTGTGTGTAACAAAAGGCCACAGCATTCCCCGGGATACGGTGGGTGCTAATGTTTCTATATAGGGTCGGGAAATACTTGTCGAGGAGTGAGGCTGGAGTGGCACCTGATCTTGTCCTCTAGAGTGGCGAGGGTACCTTTCGGGAGCACCTCGTCCAGCTCAGCCTGCAGTCTCCGCTGCACCTCGGGGTACGTGGCTAAGTAGTAGAGCATCCATATGAGGGTGCTCTTGGTCGTCTCACTCCCGGCCACGAACAAGTCCAGGATCAAGAGGGCCAAGTCTCTATCTGGAAGATGTAATGGCAGGCACTTTACCACAATTCTTGCCGTATAGACATGACAAAAGAAAGAATATTTAACAATACATAACACAAAGGGATCAAACCCGACGTGTCAGTCATAAATAATGACGTCCAAGGGATACTGCCATAACTAGCGTCTGACCATGTCTCACATGGTGTCGTCTGACCATTTCTCATATGGTGTCACCTGACTGTCTCACATGGTATCTTCTGATCATGTCTCACATGGTGTCATCTGACCATATCATAATGGTTCGTATGACCACGTCTCATATGGTGTGATCTGACCATGTCTCACATGGTGTCTTCTGACCATGTCCCACATGGTGTCATCTGACTATGTCTTACATGGTGTCGTTTGACCTGTCTCACATGGCGTCTTCTGATCATGTCTCACATGTTGTCACCTGACCATGTCTCATATGGTGTCTGACCATGTCACACATGGTGTCGCCTGACTATGTCTCACATGGTGTCGTCTGACTATGTCTTAGTATTGTCTGACAGTGTTTCACGTAGTGTTGTCTGATCGTGTCTCACATGGCGTCGTCTCACCACGTCTGAAATGGTGCTATTTGACCATGTCTCACATGGTGTCGTCTGTTCATGTCTCACATGGTGTCGCCTGACCATGTCTCACATGGTGTCATCTGCCCATGTCTCACATTGTGTCATCTGACCATATCTTACATGGTGTCGTCTGACCTCTCTCACATGGTGTCATCTGACCATGTCTCACAAGGTGCCATCTGCCAATATCTCACATTGTGCCGTTTGACCTTTCTCACATGGTGTCTTCTGATCATGTCTCATATGGTGTCATATGAAAATATCTCACATGGTGTCAACCGACTAAGTCTCACATGGTGTCGTCTGACTAATTCGTAGAGTTGTCTGACAGTGTTTCACATAGTGTCGTCTGATCATGTCGCACATAGTGTCGTCTGACCATGTCTCACATGGTGTCGTCTGACCAAGTCTCACATGGTGTCGTATGTCAATGTATCACATGGTGTCGTCTGATCATGTCTCACATGGTGTCATCTGGCCATATCTCACATGGTGTCGTCTGACCATGTCCCACATGGTGTCATCTGACCAAGTCTTACATGGTGTCGTTTGACCTGTCTCATATGGTGTCGTCTGATCATGTCTCACATGGTGTCGCCTGACTATGTCTCGCATGGTGCCATCTGCCCAAGTCTAACAATGTATCATCTGACCATATCTTATATGGAGTCGTCTGATCTGCCTCACATGGTGTCATCTGACCATGTCTCACAAGGTGTCATCTGCCTTTGTCTCACATTGTGTCATCTGACCATATCTTAAATGTTGTCTTATGACCATGTCTCACACGGTGTTGTCTGATCATGTCTTACACAGTATCGCATGACCATGTCTCACAGGGTGTCGTTTGATCATTTCTCACATGGTGTCGTCTGATCATGTCTCACATGATGTCGGCTGACCATATCTCACATGGTGTCTTCTGTTCATATCTCATAAAGTGTCGTATGACCATGTCTCACATGGTGTCACCTGACCATGTCTCACATGATGTCGTCTGACCATGTCTCACGTGGTGTCGTCTGACCATGTCCCACATGGTGTCATCTGACCATGTCTTCCATGGTGTCGTTTGACTTGTCTTACATGGTGTCGTCTGACCATGTCTCATATGGTGTCAACTGACCAAGTCTCACATGGTGTCGTCTGACTATGTCTTAGTGTTGTCTGACTGTGTTTCACATAGTGTCGTCTGATCATGTCTCACAGGGTGTCGTCTGACCATGTCACACATGATGTTGTCTGTCCATCTCTCACATGTTGTCATCTGACCATGTCTCACATGGTGTCATCTGACCATGTCCCACATGGTGTCATCTAACCAGGTCTTAAATGGTGTCGTTTAACCTGTCTCACATGGTGTCGTCTGACTATGTCTCAGTGTTGTCTGACAATGTTTCACATAGTGTCGTCTGATCATGTCTCACATGATGTCGTCTGACCATGTCTCACATGATGTCGTCTGACCATGTCACACATGGTGTCGTCTGTCCATGTCTCACATGGTGTCGCCTGACCATGTCTCACATGATGTCGTCTGACCATGTCACACATGGTGTCGTCTGTCCATGTTTTACATGGTGTCGTCTGACCATGTATCACATGGTGTGTCTGACCATGTCCCACATCGTGTCATCTGATCATGTCTTACATGGTGTCGTCTGATTATGTCTCACATGGTGTCGTTTGACCATGTCTCACATGGTATCGTCTGATCATGTCTCACATGGTGTCACCTGACCATGTCTCACATGATTTCCTCTGACCATGTCACACATGGTGTTGTCTGACCAAGTCTCACATGGTGTCGTCTGTTCATGTCTCACATAGTTTCGTCTGACCATGTCTCATATGGTGTCGTCTAACCATGTCTCACATGGTGTCCTCTGACCATGTCCCACATCGTGTCATCTGACCATGTCTTACATGGAGTCGTTTGACTTGTTTCACATGGTGTCTTCTGATGATGTCTGAAATGGTGTCGTATGACCATGTTTCACATGGTGTAAGCTGACCATGTGTTACATGGTGTCGTATGACCATGTCTCACACGGTGTTGTCTGATCATGTCTCACATGGTGTCGTCTGACAATGTCTCATCTGACCATGTCTCACATGGCGTCTTCTGATCATGTCTCACATGGTGTCGTCTGATCATATCTTACATTGTGTCGTCTGACCATGTCTCACATGGTGCCATCTGACGAAGTCTCACATGGCGTCGTCTGACTATGTCTTAGTGTTGTCTGACAATATTTCACATAGTGTCGTCTGATCATGGCTCACATTGTGTCACCTGACCATGTCTTACATGGTGTCGTTTCACTTGTCTCACATGGTGTCGTCTGACCATTTTCACATGGTGTCAACCGACCAAGTATCACATGGTGTCGTATGACTATGTCTTTGTGTTGTCTGACAGTGTTTCACATTAGTGTCGTCTGATCATGTCTCACATGGTGTCGTCTGACCATGTCACACATGATGTTGTCTGTCCATGTCTCACATGGTGTCGTCTAACCATGTCTCACATGGTGTCAGCTGACCATGTCTTACATGGTGTCGTTTAACCTGTCTCACATGATGTCGTCTGACTATGTCTTAGTGTTGTCTTACAGTGTTTCACATAGTGTCGCGTGATCATGTCTCACATGGTGTCGTCTGACTATGTATCACATGATGTCGTATGACCATGTCTCACATGGTGTCGTCTGTCCATGTCTCATATTGTGTCGTCTGACCATGTCTTACATGGTGTCATCTGACCATGTCTCACATGGTGTCTACTGACCATGTCTTACATGGTGTTGTTTGACCAAGTGTCACAAAGTGTCGTCTGTTCATGTCTCACAGGGTTTCGTCTGGCCATGTCTCACATGGTGTCGTCTGACCATATCTCACATGGTGTCCTCTGACCATGTTCCACATCATGTCATCTGACCATGTCTTACATGGTGTCGTTTGACCTGTCTCACATGGTGTCTTCTGATCATGTCTCAAATGGAGTCGTACGACCATGTCTCACATGTTGTCGTCTGACCATATTTTACATGGTGTTGTCTGACCATGTCTCACATGGTGTCGTCTGTCCATGTCTCACATGGTGTCGCCTGACCATGTCTCGCTTAGTGCCATATGCCCAAGTCTCACATTATGTCATCTTACCATATCTTACATGGAGTCGTCTGATCTGTCTCACATGGTGTCATCTGACCATGTCTCACAAGGTGTCATACGGCTGTCTCACATTGTGTCATCTGACCATATCTTACATGGTGTCGTATGACCTTGTCTCATATGGTGTTGTCTGATCATGTCTCATATGATATTACATGACCATGTGTCACAAGGTGTCGTCTGATCATGTAGGAAATGGTGTCGTCTGACCATATATCACATGATGTAGTCTGACCATGTCTCATATGGTGTCTTCTGATCATGTCTCACATGGTGTCGTATGTCCAAATCTCATATGGTGTCGTCTGACAATGTCTCACATGATGTCTGACCATGTCTCACATGGTTTCTTCTGATCATGTCTCACATGGTGTCGTCTGACCATGTCTAATACGGTGTCATCTGATCATATCTTACATGGTGTCGTCTGACCATGTCTCACATGGTGCCACCTGACCAATTCTCACATGGCTTCGTCTGACTATGTCTTAGTGTTGTCTGACAATGTTTCACATAGTGTCGTCTGATCATGTCTCACATGGTGTCGTCTGTCCGTGTCTCACATGGTGTCACTTGACCATGTCTCACATGATGTCGTCTGACCATGTCACATTTGGTGTCGTCTGTCCATGTCTTACATCGCGTCGTCTGACCATGTCTTATATGGTGTCATCTGACCATGTATCACATGGTGTCTTCTGACCATGTCCCACATCGTGTCGTCTGACCATGTCTTACATGGTGTCGTCTGATTATGTCTCACATGGTGTCGTCTGACCATGTCTCACATGGTATCGTTTGATCATGTCTCACATGGTGTCACCTGACCATGTCTCACATGATTTCCTCTGACCATGTAACACATGGTGTTGTCTGACCAAGTTTCACATGGTGTCGTCTGACCATGTCACACATGGTGTTGTCTGACTAAGTCTCACATGGTGTCGTCTGTCCATGTCTCACATGGTTTCGTCTGACCATGTCTCATATGGTGTCGTTTAATCATGTCTCACATGGTGTCCTCTGACCATGTCCCACATCGTGTCATCTGACCATGTCTTACATGGAGTCGTTTGACCTGTTTCACATGGTGTCTTCTGATCATGTCTGAAATGGTGTCGTATGACCATGTTTCACATGGTGTAATCCGACCATGTGTTACATGGTGTCGTATGACCATGTCTCACACGGTGTTGTCTGATCATGTCTCACATGGTGTCGTCTGACAATGTCTCATCTGACCATGTCTCACATGGCGTCTTCTGATCATGTCTCACATGGTGTCGTCTGATCATATCTTACATTGTGTCGTCTGACCATGTCTCACATGGTGCCATCTGACGAAGTCTCACATGGCGTCGTCTGACTATGTCTTAGTGTTGTCTGACAATATTTCACATAGTGTCGTCTGATCATGGCTCACATTGTGTCACCTGACCATGTCTTACATGGTGTCGTTTCACTTGTCTCACATGGTGTCGTCTGACCATTTTCACATGGTGTCAACCGACCAAGTATCACATGGTGTCGTATGACTATGTCTTTGTGTTGTCTGACAGTGTTTCACATTAGTGTCGTCTGATCATGTCTCACATGGTGTCGTCTGACCATGTCACACATGATGTTGTCTGTCCATGTCTCACATGGTGTCGTCTAACCATGTCTCACATGGTGTCAGCTGACCATGTCTTACATGGTGTCGTTTAACCTGTCTCACATGATGTCGTCTGACTATGTCTTAGTGTTGTCTTACAGTGTTTCACATAGTGTCGCGTGATCATGTCTCACATGGTGTCGTCTGACTATGTATCACATGATGTCGTATGACCATGTCTCACATGGTGTCGTCTGTCCATGTCTCATATTGTGTCGTCTGACCATGTCTTACATGGTGTCATCTGACCATGTCTCACATGGTGTCTACTGACCATGTCTTACATGGTGTTGTTTGACCAAGTGTCACAAAGTGTCGTCTGTTCATGTCTCACAGGGTTTCGTCTGGCCATGTCTCACATGGTGTCGTCTGACCATATCTCACATGGTGTCCTCTGACCATGTTCCACATCATGTCATCTGACCATGTCTTACATGGTGTCGTTTGACCTGTCTCACATGGTGTCTTCTGATCATGTCTCAAATGGAGTCGTACGACCATGTCTCACATGTTGTCGTCTGACCATATTTTACATGGTGTTGTCTGACCATGTCTCACATGGTGTCGTCTGTCCATGTCTCACATGGTGTCGCCTGACCATGTCTTGCTTGGTGCCATCTGCCCAAGTCTCACATTATGTCATCTTACCATATCTTACATGAAGTCGTCTGATCTGTCTCACATGGTGTCATCTGACCATGTCTCGCAAGGTGCCATACGGCTGTCTCACATTGTGTCATCTGAGCATATCTTACATAGTGTCGTATGACCTTGTCTCATATGGTGTTGTCTGATCATGTCTCATATGATATTGCATGACCATGTGTCACAAGGTGTCGTCTGATCATGTCGGAAATGGTGTCGTCTGACCATGTATCACATGATGTCGTCTGACCATGTCTCATATGGTGTCTTCTGATCATGTCTCACATGGTGTCGTATGACCAAATCTTATATGGTGTCATCTGACTAATTCTTTCATGGTGTCGTCTGACCATGTCTCACATGGTGTCATCTGACCAAGTCTCACATGGTGTCGTCTGACTATGTCTTAGTGTTGTCTGACAGTGTTTCACATTGTGTCGTCTGATCATGCCTCACATGGTGTCGTCTGACCATGTTTCATACGGCATCGTTTGACTATGTTTCACTTGGTTTACCTGACTATGTCTCACATTGTGTCATCTGTCCATTTCTTACATGGTGTCGTTTGACCTGTCTCACATGTTGTCTTCTGATCATGTGTCACATGGTGTCGTATGACCATGTCTCACATGGTGTAATTTGACCAATTCTCACATGGTGTCGTCCAACCTTGTCTCACATGGTGTCATCTAACCAAGTCTCACATGGCGTCGACTGACTGTGTCTCAGTGTTGTCTAATAGTGTTTCACATAGTGTCGTCTGATCTTGTCTCATATGGTGTCGTTTGACCATGTCATATATGGTGTCATCTGACCATATCTCAAATGGTGTCATCTGACCATGTCTTACATGGGGTTGTTTGACTTGTCTCATATGGTGTCTTCTGACCATGTCTCACATGGGGTCGTCTGACCATATCTCACATGGTGTCGTCTGACCATGTCTCACATGGGGTCGTCTGACCATGTCTCACATGGTGTCGTCTGACCATGTCTCTCATGATGTCATCTGACCATATTTTACATGGTGTCGTTTGACGTATCTCACATGGTGTCATCTGGTCAATTCTCACATGGTGTCATCTGACCATGTCTCACATGGTGTCATCTGACCATGTCTCACATGGCGGCGTCTAACTATGTCTTAGTGTTGTCTAATAGTGTTTCACATAGTGTCCTCTGATCATGTCTTACATGGTGTCGTTTGACCTTGTCTTACATGGTGTTGTCTGACCATGTCTCACATGGTTTACTGACCATGTCTCATATGGTTTCATCTGACCATGTCTCACATGGTGTCGTCTGAATATGTCTCACGTGGTGTCGTCTGACCATGTTTCGAATGTTGTCGCCTGACTTGTTTCACATGGTGTCATATGACAGTGTCTTAGTGTTGGGTGACAGTGTTTCACATATGTCGTCTGATCATGTCTTATATGGTGTACACTGACCATGTTGCACATGGTTTCGCCTGACTATGTTTCACATGGCTTTTATCTGACCATGTCTTAAATGGTGTCTTCTGATCATGTCTCACACGGTGTCATGTAACGAAGTCTCACATGGAGTTGTCTGACCATGACTCACATGGTGTTATCTGACCATGTCTCACATAGTGTCGTCCAACCATGTCTTAGTGTTGTTTGACAGTGTTTCACATAGTGTTGTCTAACCATGTCTTACCAGGTATCGACCTGACTATGTTTTACGTGGTGTCGTCTGACCATTTCTCACATGTTTCGTCTGACCATGTCTCACATGGTGTCATTTGACTAATTGTCACATGGTGTCGTCCGACCATGTCTCACATGGTGTCATCTGACCAAGTCTCACATGGCGTCGTCTGACTATGTCTTAGCGTTGTCTAATAGTGTTTCACAAAGTGTCGTCTGTCCATGTCTTGCATGGTGTCGTCTGACCATGTCTCGCATGGTGTCATCTGTCCATGTGTCACATGGTGTCATCTGATCATGTCATACATGGTGTCGTTTGACCTGTCTCACATGGTGCATTCTGACCCTTTTTCACATGGTGTCGTCTGACGGTGTCTCACATGGTGTCGTCTGACCATGTCTCACATGGTGTCGTCTGACCAAGTCTCACATGGTATCAACTGACCATTTCTCACATGGTGTCGTCTAACCATGTCCTACATGGCGTCATCTGACCATATCTTACATGGTGGTGTCGTTTGACCATGTCTCACATGGTTTCATCTGACTGTGTCCCTCATGGTGTCATTTGACTAATTCTCACATGGTGTCAACTGACCATGTCTCACATGGTGTCATGTAACAAAGTCTCACATGGTGTCGTCTGACCATGACTCACATGGTGTTATCTGACCATGTCTCACATGGTGACGTCTTACCAGATCTTAGTGTTGTTGGACAGTGTTTCACATACTGTTGTCTGACTATATCTTACAAGGTATCGACTTGATCATGTCTCACATGGTGTCGTCTTACCATGTCTCACATGGTGTCATCTGACCATATCTTACATGGTGTCGTTTGACCATGTCTCATATGGTGTCATCTAACCATGTCTCACATGTTGTCACTTGACCAAATGTCACATGGTGTCGTCCGACCATGTCTCATGGTGTCATCTGACACATGGCGTTGGCTGACTATGTCTCAGTGTTGTCTAATAGTGTTTCACATTGTGTCGTCTAATCATGTCTCACATGATGTTATGTAAAAAAAGTCTCACGTGGTGTCGTCTGACCATGACTCATATTGTGTTATTTGACCATGTCTCACATGGTGTCGTCTGACCATGTCTTAGTGTTGTTTGACAGTGTTTCACATAGTGTTGTCTGACCATGTCTTACAAAGTATCGACCTGACCATGTCTCACATGGTGTCGTATGACCATGTTTCACATGGCTTCGTCTGACCATTTCTCACATGGTGTCGTCTGACCATATCTTACATGGTGTCGTTTGGCCATGTCTCACATGGCGTCAACTGACCATATTTTATATGGTGTCTTCTGATCATATCTTATATGGTGTCGTATGAACATGTCTCACATGGTGTCACCCGACTAATTCTCACATGATACTGTCTGACCATGTCTCACATGATGTCGTCTGACCATGTCTCACATGGTGTCCTCTGACCATGTCCCACATGGTGTCATCTGACCATGTCTTACATGGTTTCGTTTGACTTGTCTCACATGGTGTCGTCTGACCATGTCTTACATGGTGTCATCTGACCATATCTCACATGGTGTCGTCTGTCTGTCTTTGTGCCACATGTTGTTATTTAACCATGTCTTACATGGTGTCGTTTGACCTGTCTCACATGTGTCTTCTGACCGTTTTCACATGGTGTTGTCTGACCAAGTCTCTCATAGTGTCTTCTGACCATGTCTCACATGGTGTCATCTGACCATTTGTTGCATGGCGTTTGACCGGTCTCACATGGTGTCATCTGATCATTTCTCACATAGTGTCATCTGACTATGTCTTAGTGTTGTCTAATAGTGTTTCACATAGTGTCTTCTGATCATGTCTTACATGGTGTCGTTTGACCATGTCTTATATGATGTCGCCTGACCATGTCTCACAAGGCGTCATCTGACCATGTTTTACATAGTGTCGATTAACCTTTCTCACATGGTGTCTTCTGACCCTGTTTCACATGGTGTCGTCTGACCATATTTCACATGGTTTACTGACCATGTCTCACATGGTTTCATCTGACCATGTCTCACATGGTGTCGCCTGAATATGTCTCATGTGGTGTCGTCTGACCATGTCTCGCACGTTGTCGACTGACCTTGTTTCACATGGTGTCATATGACAGTGTCTTTGTGTTGTCTGACAGTGTCTTACATGTGTCGTCTGATCATGTCTTATATGGTGTACTCTGACCATGTTGCACATGGTTTCGCCTGACTATGTTTAACATGGTTTTTATCTGATCATGTCTCAAATGGTGTCTTCTGATCATGTCTCACATGGTGTCATGTAACAATGTCTCACATGGTGTCGTCTGACCATGACTCACATGGTGTTATATGACCATGTCTGACATGGTGTCATCTTACCATGTCTTAGTGTTGTTTGACAGTGTTTCACATAGTGTTGTCTGACCATGTCTTACTAGGTATCGACCTGACCATGTCTCACATGGTGTCGTCTGACCAGGTTTCACATTTTTTCGTCTGACCATTTCTCACATGGTGTCGTCTGACCATGTCTCACATGTTGTCATCTGACCACATGTTACATGGTTTTGTTTGACCATGTCTCACCTGGAGTCATCTGACCATCCCTCACATGGTGTCATTTGACCAGTCGTCACATGGTGTCGTCCGAACCATGTCTCACATGGTGTCATTTGACCAAATCTCACTTGGTGTCGTCTGATTATGTCTCAGTGTTGTCTAATTGTGTTTCACATAGTGTAGTCTGATCATGTCTCACATGGGGTCATGTAACAAAGCCTCACATGGTGTCGTCTGACCTTGACTCACATGGTGTTACCTGACCATGTCTCACATGGTGTCGTCTTACCATGTCTTAGTGTTGTTTGACAGTGTTTCACATAGTGTTGTCTGACCATGTCTTACAAGATATCGATCTGACCATGTCTCACATGGTGTCGTCTGACCATTTCTCACATAGTGTCGTCTGACCATTTGTCACATGGTGTCATCTGACCCTATCTTACATGGTGTCGTTTGCCCATGTCTCACATGGTGTCATCTTACCGTGTCTCACATGGTGTCATTTGACCAATTGTCACATGGTGTCGTCCGACCATGTCTCACATGGTGTCATCTGCTCATGTCTCACATGGCGTCGTCTGACTATGTCTCAGTGTTGTCTAATAGTGTTTCACATAGTGTCGTCTAATCATATCTCACATGGTGTCGTTTGACCATGTTTTACATGGTGTCGTCTGACCATGTCTCACATGGTGTCATCTGTCCATGTGTCACATGGTGTTATCTGATCATGTCTTTCATGGTGTCGTTTTACCTGTCTCACGTGGTGTATTCTGACCCTTTTCACATGGTGTCGTCTGACCATGTCTCACATGGTGACGTATGACCAAATCTTACATGGTGTCGTTTGATCATGTCTCACATGGTGTGATCTGACCATGTCTCACATGGTGTCATTTGACTAATTCTCACATGGTGTCATCTGACCATGTCTCACATGGTTTCATCTGACCAAGTCTCACATGGCGTCGTCTGACCATGTCTTAGTGTTGTCTAATAGTGTTTTACATAATGTCATCTGATCATGTCTCAAATGGTGTCGTTTGACCATGTATCACATGGTGTCGTCTAACCATGTCTTATATGGTGTCGTTTGACCTGTCTTACATGGTGTCTGTTGACCATGTTTCACATGGTGTCGTCTGACCATGTTTCTCATGGTTTACTGACCATGTCTCACCTGGTGTCATGTGAACCAAGATTAACTAACACTGTGTGATACTCTCTAAGACGGTACTATATGAAACAATGTCATCCAACAATACCATGAGAACACGATCAACCGACACTGTGTGAGACACTGTAAGACGATACCATGTGAACCACAATCAACCAACAATGTGTGAGACACTGTCAGTCAATGTTATGTGATCCACGATCAACCAACACTGTGTGAGACACTGTCATAAAATACTCTGTGAACCATGATCACCACCTCTGTGTGAGAAACTATTAGATGATACCATGTGAACGATACTATGTGAGCCACGATCAACCAACACTGAATCAAACAATTTAAAACGATACCATGTGAACCACGATTAGCCAACACTGTGTGGGACACTGTCAGTCGATACTATATGAACAACGA
>JAYMFT010050392.1:0-29820 GCA_038088735.1 Panulirus argus
CATATATACATACATGCACACATATGCACCGTACATATATATATATATATATACATATCAACATATACATATATACACGCATACACATACACATACACACATGTACATATTTAGACTTGCTCGCCCCCATCCACTCCCGATGCACATTTTATCAACCAACCCCTATGAATGTATGAACAGCTGGGTTAACTGCAAAACAAATTGATGAACACTTGCAAAGAAAGCACTACTGACGTCATACTGGCATGATAATCAGCATGAGGTCAGAAGGAAGAGGTCATTCATAACAATTCACCTAGTCTTCTATGATAAGAAGGTACACTGGTCAAAACTAAAGAGATAGGTAGATGAACTGTGTGTTCTTGGACTGCTAGAAACTTCTGAAACTGTCCCCCACAAGAGATTAAGAAAAAAACTGGAGATATAGGCAAACATATGAGGGAAACTCCTACAGTTGATAAAAAATTACTTAAAGTGATGAGAGTATAATGACTCATGTTATAATGGCTAACACAAACTGGATAGTGATAATTAGCTGTTCCATGGGGCTTGTTCTTAGGCCACTGTTATTCCTGGTTACTGAGTAAATGACTTCCATAAAGGAATAGAATCAAATCTAAATAAATCTAAAGACGAGGTTAAAATTATGAGACATTAACATACTAGAGCAAGTCACATAATTAGCTCAGAACATTTATGTTGATTATATGTATGATGATAAAGTTGGGACAAAGATCACCTCCATCTTGAAGAAGGTAAACTGCAGATTAGTGAAAGGGTACAAAAACTGCCTAACCCCAAAAAATCATAATCGAAATACTGTTATGGCAGCAAATCACTTACCAATCAATAACAAAATTGCTTTCAAGTAATCTGATTTGGAGATCTTGAGAAAAGCTTTTACAGCAGATATTAGAGCCCATCACACTATATTTAATTAATCTTAACTACAAAACCCAAGCACTCCTTTGGGGCTGCACTCTACACAGGAGCAGGGAAATGGTGGACCCCTATGGAATGAAAAGGAGGGAGGGGATGCCTGAGAAGGAGTTGAAAGAATGCAGTGTAGAAGATTTGAGGAGACAGGACTTGGAAAAATGCAGTGTAGAAGACTTGGGTTGACAGGACCTGAACATACAGAAGGGTAAGAGGCATGTATGCAATAGAATAAACTGGATACATGTAGTACATGGGGGCAACATGCCATCAATGGACTGAACCAGGGAAAAAACCTGGTCAAGGGTAAACCATGGAATAGTCTATGGAGCTTGGCTGTAGACTCTTGTTTTGGTAAATGGTACATGACAACTAGGGACTGTGTATGAAAGAGGCCACAATTCATTTTTTCCAAACACTCTCTCACTGAGGTGATAAAGCCAAATAAGTATATAAAAATATTTAAAAATATGACATCAGTCATTTACAGATGTGTAATTTTAGTAAAAGAAAACATATCATTGGTCTCGTTGTGCATCGTATATTTGTTTACATCACATTGTTTTGGTAGCATTTTTGAAAATTGCCACCTAATGCTGCTCTTGAGTGAGTCTACCATGGAAACTCAGCTAGGCCAGATATTACAGACCTTAAAAGACATACAGAATGACCAAACACAAACTTAAAGAGCATGTAAATTAAACTGAAGATGAACATGAAAGTAGTACTGAATGAAAAATCCAAAACAACAGGTTAGGAAGTGGCAGAGAATGATTATCCATATTCAGCAACATTGCTGGTAACATGCTCACCCTGAAACATTTTCCCATACATGAAAATATTGAAGACCCCCAATACTAATAATCTCAACTACGAACTTAGTTGGTGAAGACACATCACAAATTGTAAATATGGTTTCTGTGCAAGATGACTTATCAACCATGAAGAGCAAACTTTCCTTAATAAAAATCCCCTTAGAATCACATGTGGGCAACTCAAATGCACAGATTAAACATGAAATTCAGGTGACTGCAAATATAATTATAATAATATCAAATACGTTGAAACTAAAATCAAATCAATATGGAACTTGTAGGTTAATGCATAATCCTCAATCCAAGGGTTGTCACACAGCTATCTGAATTTGTCAATTAAACAAAATAACACCCCTAAATGCTAATCACATACAATCTAAAATGGTTAAGATGGGTGTTACAAATACAAATATAACTCTTGAACAACTGCAAAATATTCCAAAGTTAAATGATGTTAAGCATGTTGGATAATGTTAGGATACAAATCACGATAGAGATTGCACTTGGGATACAGCACTATTTCTGATTCCTATTGCTGAGTCAAGTGCGCAAGAAAAGCAAAATATTATGTTCCTATCCCATTTACATGGGTTGGATGAAGTGCATACAGGCATGCAACTTTTGTGGGAACTACTGCAGTATTGGGGTCCCCCATCCATGTTCAACAGATCCAAAAAATGTAGGGATAATCCTCATCCTGAGGTGGACTTGTTACTACCAGTATCACATACAAATGAAAAAACATGTTCCATCATCAGAGTTATGTGCCAAGACCTGTGTGACCTCTAAGTCCAAATACTGAAGAGTGCAACTCTTCTTTCATAACAATATAAATTCAGACATGGATGATTATTAACATAAAGCAATAACTTTCTCAAATTATGATGCACAATGGTGCCTCTGATGTTCATGAAACACAAATTACTAACTGAAATCACCCAGGCACTTTGTTACCTGGCAACCCTAAAACTGCCTCTAAGGAAAGATTCTTTATCACATTAAACATTCTTTTTATTTCATAACAAAAAAATTCTTGCATTTTCCCAGTATCTGCAAAAACAGGACTAAGTCCACACTCCAGGATATAATAGAGATTCTATAAAAAAAAAATTCTCTTTTGCCGTGGCCATCCCTTGATGGGAGTTCCTGGAGGGAATCAGTTTCAGAGATATGGATAGAAAGGATTCTCTCCAATCCTTTACTCTTAAAAAGTTATGAAGCTAAGGTGCATTCCTATTTTGGGCTCACAGGTGGACAAAGACACTAATTGTAAGAATAGTTATACTACAAGCCTACCACCAGAGACAAAATAGATAATGAAACCAATTATAGTTATATATTCATAATCCTTCCAAAGAGATGTATCCCATGCAAAGTAAAACGTGAGACAAATGATAATTTGCTGTATAAAGTTTTGTTGTTACAGAGTTTTGCCATTAAATAATCCCATAAAACAGAGCAAAGCATAGAGTCAGTTTCCTTGGGTTCATTTTACAGTTTAAGTAAAACTGTAATCTATGCTAATCAGCAGCTTCTTTAAGGAAAAAAATCACCTAAAGCTTGAAAGAACATAAAAAGTCTCATGGAATCGTTTACTTAGTGGGAAATGAATGAAAAACATACTAAAATGCTAACATTTGCTAAAATCAGTGAGGCATGGCTGGGGAGCATAACATGAAGAGATGGGTGTCATCAACCCTCCATGCTTAAAGCAAGAAGCACTCATGCAAGGTGGGAGGTTTTAATTTGTGGGCAGGATAACTATTTTCTATGTTAGCTAAGATGACAAGGGCAACTGAGGCCATAAAGAGGACCACCTCATTACTCCTATATATATATAAAATGTGCCCTAGCCTTAGACAGTTACTCATTATATTGACCAACCCCTATGGGTGGATGAACAGCTGGGTTCACCATGGACTGACTGCTGTGACCAGGATTCGAACCAATGTACTTGACCCTGGGTGGCCCATGAATGCGTCATAGTCTAGAGCACTAATCACTATACCAAGGAGCAAAATTCATCTGTTCTGAGCATTACTACCACTGCTAAAATTTCCTGTTGCAACAAAGAACAGGCAGAAAACTGTATATCAGTTAAAGAAGGAGGAGTATGTAATAAGTACAAATTTTAGAGGACCAGAATTAATATTTACATGAACAAGGAAGAGAACACAGAAATTCCAGCATGAAAGCAAAAGTAGGTATATTTCAGCTAGAACCATTCAGCTTTGTACACAGTCCTATAAACATGAAATTATGATAAAATGACAGTGAATCAAACTAAGGGTCAGTTATCAACTACAGTCTCACAGAGCATGTAGTAAAGAAAAACGTATTCACAGAATACTTATATATTTTTGGGGGAAAAAAAAAAAAATCCTACAAAAACTTCAAGCGGACAACTGCCATAAGTGCTATGTCTCTCCAGCGTTAGCTCTGTATCCAAAACCATCTTACAAAAACTCCAAACAGCAAAATACAAGGTTCAAACAGGATTGACACCAGAGATCAACCATATGTAAAAAAAAACGAATCTTAACACTACAGACACATTCACACAAGATCACTATACACAATCTATTGACCTGTGCCACCCCCTCACAACCCGCCCATCCAAAAAAGAAACAAGAAACACAAATAATCTTTACTCTGCAAGCATCTTAAAAACCAAATTCCCCTTGCAACAACTAATACTAATAAAGCTCTACACTATCATATGCACATCATCCAACAAACACTATGCAGTTTTCCCCCAAATACAATGCTCACTGTATCGCCACCTAAGATAAGTCCTTTCACACCTACATTACCAAAAGAGATATGTTACACTATTATGCCCTAGATCTAAAACTCCAAGCTACAAACACAGAACAGACCCCTAAAATAGCCCTTCCTTTTTACACGGTCACCATCCCAACAAAGAAACCACACTGAATCCTCAACTGCCAATCACTTAGCTAGTCCGGACAGATTTTCAGCATCTTTTCTCTCTATCTGAGATCTGTGATACTACTTAAGGGATGTGAATATCAACATGCAATGGAATTACCATTAAGGGAAACTACTAAAACAAAAAAAAAACTATT
The DNA here is from genome assembly GCA_038088735.1 of Panulirus argus. NCBI lineage: Eukaryota > Metazoa > Arthropoda > Malacostraca > Decapoda > Palinuridae > Panulirus > Panulirus argus. The sequence goes on from JAYMFT010050392.1 coordinate 4,841, forward strand.
TTGTACCTAGGTTTCATGGATGTATCTAAAAAAATATTGGAGGAATGGCTTAAATACTGAATACAGAGGATGCTGTTGGTGCAGTAGGTGGTGTTCATCATAAGTGAAGTTAGCAAGAGCAGATGGTTTGTGAAAAGCATTTATCACATGGATTAACTGCATTTTCAGAAAGATCATTTCTTAAGAATCTTGTCCCAAAAGTAAACGATAATCCACAAAATCTTTTGTTTTTCTTAATGCTTATTCCCCAGTAAAATGCACTCCTATCTTTTATAATATTGTGTCCACCAGTGTATGGGCAAAACATGCCCTAATGAAATGCAGTTTTGGATGAAAGAAACAGTGGGAGAAAAACTGGGTAGAAATTAATCTGCTATATTCATCCTTTCCATATTATCAAGCTACCTACAGCAAGACTTCAAAATCAACATTTTATATGTTGCTACAGGCAATAATTATGACATGGGGTACAAGAAAATATTTCCTGTACTTTATGTAAGTTATCAATAAAACATACTGTGTGTAAACAGTTACTCAAAAAAATGCTTCATAATTACAGTAACTATTGGAGACTGCATAACATTACAGAAATAACACGATCATTAAGGACATACAGAAGCATAATAAGGATATGTTAACAAACTTTCCTTTCAGAAAAATTAGGTGCTATAAGAAATTCATTGATCAAATGAAACTACTGTGGATCTGAAATTAACAAGGAACTAGAAAAACTCACCACAGGTATCTCCGCACAAAGTTTAAAACATTCACTTGTGGTAATGAAGCCTCGGGCCAGTAACTTCTGTATTACCTGTTAATGAAGGAACATGTTAACAACATGTACTTATCAAATTTTAAAAAATTAGATTATTGCTAATATTTGGTCACATTCAAAGCACTGGATACCTCTGGCTGCCTACTGAACAAATCCTTCTGGGAAAGGAATACCCTTTTCCCAAAGGTATACAACTTACAATATGAGAGGCTGTATAATGTATGTAGTGAAGCTTATGTAGTGAACCTATTATGTAGCAACTTATCTAATCATATATGCCCACTGGGGTTTGATAGACACATTTTCTCAACTCTGTAATTCTTTTGTGTTCCCACTCACAGGAATGGGCATGAGGTGCACAATAAATTTGGTGAGGATACCAGTACAAATCAAAACCAAAAAGCATTTGAAAATGCTTTTTTGTAAAGGAAACAGAAGTGAAACTGCTAGTGAGAGAGAAAAGCACGGTATATGGGTAATCATTACAGAGAACAAGGGTAAATGATTAAGAGGGATATGAGAGAAAGTGGCAAGAGATCAAGAGGAAGATGCATGGGCTGAAAAAGAGGGCAAATGATTGTTGGGGTGAGCGAGTATCAGTAGACATTGGGGAGAATAAGATGCTTTGGAAGGAGGTCAATTGAAAAAAAAAAAAGGGGGGGGGGACATCGGTGAAGGGGGCATATGGGAAAGTGGTAGCAGGTATTGATATAGTGAGCATTTTGAAGAACTGCTTAATATATTTAATGATAGGGTGTCAGATGTATGGTGTTTGGGTCAGGGTGGTATGTGAAGTGAGAGAGTCATGTAGATCTGTTTGGTGAAGAGAGAAAAGATGGTGAAAGCCTTAAATTAGATGAAATGTGGCAGGGTGGCTGGAGTGAATGGTATTCCAATTGAATTTCTTAAGGCATTTCCAGGAATTACTCTCGACTTAATGATCCAGTGTTATCCTTGTCTGATTGCTCTCAGGTTCAAAACATTGTTCTTGATTCTCTCTTTTTGTATTACAGATGGAGATTCTGATGGACAATATAACATTACTGATCAACCCTACCATGGAGGCTGGTTGCATCCCAGTTGATCAATGAGAGACCAAGAAAGGGTGACACTCCCTAATGGCTATTCCAGGTAACTAACTCATCTCATTAATTTCTTCATATCCTGACATAGTCACAAGTTCTGTTTTCCTTATTTCTAACCTCAGCATTTTGTTTTTCCACACATGATGTTTTTCTTCTAATTCATTTTTTATACTTCCATTAAGTACAGTGACAAACCGAGGAATTCTGATGACATACCCCACCTGTTTGGAGCGCAAATTATCCCTAAGAGTACATGGAATATCAAAAACAGTGAATGGCTACCAGTAGGGAAATCATACTCACCGTCCCCAGATAACCAAAATCAGCCCTTGGAAAAGAGATGTAAAGGAGAATGCGTGACAATCACCATAGACTGAAGAAACACCAGCAAAGAAACATCTTATTTGAACACAGATACTGTAGCAAAAGTTAATAATGTTTGCAAAACTAGTTTAAAGCTCTAGATCCAGTATGTGAAAATACTGGTAGTGGCAAAATGTGCATCATGCAAGATGATCCTGTTTATGAGGGGTGGATGGTGATAAACCATAGTTTACCCCAAAGGAGAAAAAGTTCTTATTTCCCTTGCTCACGGTATGAAGCCTGGTAGTAATAAAGTATATTCACATATATAAACACATTCATACATGTCATTTTTACTCTTCCCCCCAAAATAGCAAGTAAACTAATTCAAAATAGTTCCCTTACTTCTTTTTTGACAGGCTCCTCAATAGCATCATCACAGCAAATCTCTTTGATCTTATCCATGAGATCTTGTTCATTGGTGGAGGAAGAATAGAGAGTATAGAGTTGGTCCAAGTCCTCATTCCTATTAACAAAAAATATCAAGTATTAATATTGTGGCTTTCATTTCTCCAATCAAGGTTTAATCTAAATCCAAAATAAATTATCATCATGTATTATGTCATGTGATACTATGAAAGACCTTATTTCTGCAAGTTCACTCAATTATACCACCATATGAGTATGTGAGAAAATGATGCAGTGTTTTACACAATCCAACAAGTGAGAATGCCTATAAACTCAATTACTTTTACCTGTACTCACATTCACATGAGGTGGATCACATGAACAAAGTCTTTCAGTTCACTTATTCACACCCACACCTATGTCCAATGTCCAAAAATGAAACACAGAGTTCACGTTAATATAAGTTCTTCATAATTTTTCACTCTGAACCTTAGGCTATCATTATCAAGACTAGAGTCTCTATTCACTTCTTCACTTTTCCCCACAGCCATGCTATTGCATTTTCAAAAAATCATTCTTCTAACAACTGCATCTAAAATACCTCTAACCTTTATTAATTATCTTACTGTAACTTCTCCAAATGTCTACAACTAGACTTGTCCTACAATATATATCTTTAACCAGTTTAACATCTACCATACATTCTTCATAAACTAAATACTTCATCCATGCAACTTTCTAATTGTTTCTTAACACCACACATCCTTCACACATCTTTATTCTTCACTATATCTATTCTCCTTCACTATATCTATTCTCCTAATCCCAATTATGATATATAAGTTATCATATTCTATTTTCTTATTCTTTTTTTAGAAACTGAAGTTCACATCAAAACATCAAAGCTGGGACAAGAGTTCTACCATACAAACTTCCCTTGAACTCAATCTATATTTTTCTTATCTTACAGTTTTCAGTGCACCTTCTATTCTTCTCCTTTACATGACCCTTTTCTGAAGGTCAGCTTTCCTAGAAATATCTTACCAATTATCACTCCCAAACTCAGAAACTTATCCAAAACCTTCAGTTCTTCATGAGTCACTTTTGAGTCAAACTTTTCCTTACTTATTTTGAGCATCCTCCTCCTTCACACATCATCAGAACAGCCAATCACTCTCACCAACTCATCCTTTAATTCAGCTGACAAAGCATTATCATGTGCATACAACAGATGTACCTTTCATTTTGTCTCATCAGAGTTTGACAGTGCATCTCACAAAATAATTCAACTCAAAAATCAGAGACAGTGATATCTCACAACCCTGATGTACTCCCACCCACACTTGTTTCTAAGCATTCTTTTGCAACATCATTTTAACAAGGTTCAATGTTCCATGTACATCATAAAAATTCAGAACTTTCCAAGCAACTTATCTCTGCTTTTCTTGAACCTATAACTGCTGCATATCCATCTTTTTCTCTACAATTTTCTCTATCATCTACCTAAAAGCAAACATCCTTTCCTAAACCTACCTAGATCATCTATTCCTTTATGCACTATCAATTACAATTATAACATATACCTTGCCAACTATGCTGAGCAAATTTATTCTTCAGCAATTCTTAAAACCACCTTTGCTCCCTAGATTTGTACTCACTGGAACACTTATTACCTTCCTCCAGTCACCAGGCATATACCAACCAACTTTTTCATGCTTCTATACACACTGTGCAAATCAATTCATTAACAGATTCACCACCATTCTTCATCAAGTCCCTTAACATTCCATCCATACCTCCGTCTCCTTTCTTTGAGATAATTACTGCTTTTCTCTCCACCTATGAAATGTATTCCTCTCCCAGTACCAGTTTTGCTCTCTCCTTACTTCTAACCCTATTGAAACAACAGCCACATCACTACAATGGAGAGGGTACAGTGGCAAACTGCCATTTGATTCCCAGAAAAACAAACAAATCCTATGAAAGCTTAAGGATGTGATGGTAGAGAGGTGATCTGTTGTAGGTACTCACACAACTAAGAAAGGCTTTGATAATCTCAATCTCTGAAACAATTTAAGGTTACATTTAACTGATTTAACTAAAGATTGCTATGATATGGAATAATTTATCAATGGGAGTAGTTGAAAGCAGTACCATAGATACATTTAAGAACATACCTGACAAATACTTTGCTGCAGCCCTCAAATAACATTCTTAGTGCTTTCGTATTAAAAAATAAATGCGATAGTTATTTCTCCTCAAGCCACTTGTTTACTTTTTTAATCATATCACACTATTCTCTCTGTTTTGGATCTCTTTCATTACTACAAACAGCCTTGAAAGAACTTGGAGGTCTGCTGTTGTTTGTATTCCATTCTATCCCCCATTATTTCTTAAAAGTTTTCTTTCTATCTCTAGCAAACTTCATTCTGTGTCACAAGCAGTCACCCAAAATTGTTCAATTCATTCTTCTACCTTGCCTAAACCTATTACACATTTTTCAACCTTCTTCCAAAACAGTTTGTTATTCTTTATTATCCTGTTAACTTTTTCCCCAGGATTCTTGTGTTTTCCTTTTATTAAAACATACCATCTTTTCAACTATTCTATTCAGGAATTTGTAATCTTGATTCTTGATTTTTACACTCATCACAATTTCTTAGAATATTTGGGGTCTTGAAAAACTTTCTCCTCCTCAACTAACTTCCTTAAATCTCATATTTTGCCAAGCAGTATCCCTTTTCACAATCTATACTTAGAGTGTTGTATAAGGTTGTATAACTTTGTGGCAGCCTCTGATTATTTGCTCCTTAACTGTCTCCACACCACCTCCACCATACTTGGTGCTGTTTCACTGCATCCTCTCAGATTCTTATTTACTTTACAAGGAAGTTAAGTTTCATACTTAAATTCCTCAACTTTTCTACTTTCATCCTTCATTCTTTTAACTTACATTTCTAGTCATGTATCATCTAAAATAAAAGGCTCAACTACATATCATCTTCACATGAACTGACAAGCCTCATTCCAAACCTCTTATAAACTGTACATCATAAACACAACTTAACATATTCTTTCTTTCCAGAAAAATATTGATTCAGCTGTATCATATATATTTATGGGCATCTATACCATGAAAATGCATATTTGTATCACTCATACTCTCTGATGCACAAAAGATTCCTTTATTTCAGCATTATCACTTTTATCTGGGACCCCTTATCCACCGATCAACTCTTCTGTCCCCTAACCAAACCATTAATGTCATCAATCATGCAAAGTTTTACATCTGCTCAATCAAGTTCTCTCCAGAAGATATCACTAAATTCCTCTTCTCTAACATTGCATGGCACAAAAGAAGCCACTAAAGTCATTCTGAACTTATCTCACTTTAATTTCACATTTTACAGTACTGTGTCAACACTACAGTCAATCATCTTTTAAATCACCAATCCTTCACAAGTGTTGAGTGATCTCTACACTCTTAAACCAGTTTTTATGAATAACCGAGTTAAAAAACTAACAGATAAAACGGTCTACTTTTGGATGAAATAATACTTCAGAATGCAGCAGGAACTTACAGCAACATTTGGTATCTTTATATTCATCTAAATATGGATATGCAATAACACTCACGTCAGCTCAATCCCTGGAGGCTCTGATGCAGATTTTTGGGTATCCTTATTTTCCTTTTTGTTTGGATGTTCCATACGTACACGTGTACACTTCCGCAACACATATTCAATAAGATCAGCCCAATCCTGGAAAATAAGTGAATGTAAAATCATATAACATGAATAACAAACATAAGTTCCATATCTGATCTGTATCTTGCAATAATGTGAATTTCATTCAATAAAAAAATTAATCAGAATCCAATAAAAGGAATTGTTGGAAAAACTTGAGAGTAATCTAAGTTATAACAAAATGAAAATAAATCTACAAATTTAACATAGATTGAAAAATTTACTTACCACACACAGTTCAAATCCTTCCTTCCAAATGCGCAGAAATACTCTGAGTATGGCTGGCTGGAGCAAGACATTCACATTTCGCAAATCACCAGCAATGTGATGCATCATTGTGAATATACAGTCATTTACAGTTTCATCATTTATGTTAAAGTTTTCTAAAAGCCGTCCATACTGCCGCATTATATCCATGGTGGCAAACCTGAAATGAATTTAGAAATGCAATAGCATTGAAAATGATAGAAAAGGATTCAGGAAGATCAATGCATTAACGTACTACATGACATTACTCAACTTAAAGCAGAGCGGATGAACCAGAATTTTTTTCAAACACCGTATACAAAGAACAGCTCACATTTTTCAATTTTCAGATGAAGAAATGGCCTCATTTGCTCACAGCCACTAGAAAGTGGCTGTACGCAAATGAGGCCAATTCTTGCTCTTGGTGCGGCCTCACTAATGCAAGAAATGGTGAACAAGTATAAAAATGGGGGAAGGACTACGATTAAAATCAAACGGACATAGCTAATATAAACTTTTATAGATAATCCTTCCATGTGAACCAAAATTTCATTTAAAAACAATTATAAAGCATGACACATCCTTCCATGATCTCCTCTAACAAATGATTTTCAAGTTAATGAGCATCTGTTTTGTCAATATTTCCACATCAGTTACTTTTACATGTCCCTGTCACTCCATCAAAACTTTCTGTTACTTTGCTAAAAGCACTATCTTCCCCTTTTCCCTTTCCTCTGATATTTGAAATTTCAATTCCCACATCCCTACTATATTTGCCTCTCAGTCAATTAACTTATCATATCTTTAGCATGATATATATTACTCTAATCATATCATACTGATTATTTTCATTAGATAATATATAAACAGTCTCTAAACATTTCGTTAAGAGATCATCTACAAAAACATGCTTGAAACATATAATGATGAATTCAGTTTTGTTGGTCTTGCTGATCGAATAAGGTTTTAACAGTTACTTGCTTGCCCTAAGACATAAGACTGCATATGAATGAGCTATAACTCAGCCAGAATACAGAAAGAGGAAATTTGAATAAGCAAACATAAAAAGAGACAAAAAATATGATGAAACAATGAAAGTGCAGAAATGAAAACCTGTTGACAAGCACAAAAGGAGAGAACACCTTAAACAAACTGGGTACAAGACTTTTAAACACCTTGGTAGCTATCATCAGAAACAGTATGGGAAGCACAGCAGAGAAGTTTAAGAGTGCACTGGACATGCACACACAACGTTACCAGACCAGCCAGCCTGTGGGGCCTATTTGGGCCTGAGGGTTACGGCTTCCAACAGCATGGTCAACCAGCTACCCAACCCAACAGCCTGGGCCTAACCCAGGCTCTAGGGGTAGATGAATGCTGAAAACTTTATCAGGTATTCACCAAGTATTTTAAGACTACCATGAGTTTTATAATAATAATCAGAACACTCACCACTACCAAAGTGTGAAGATGAAAAAGAAAGTAAGAGAAAAAGGGATGTTCTCTGGAGAAGATATGTAAGTTATAACACCCAGACAGGATTTGAAAGGTATAAATGAAGCAATCAAGACAGGATTTGAAAGGTATAAATGAAGCAATCAACAAATATATATTTCTTAATTATACCTATTTGCTGTTTCCTACCAACAAAAGGTAACATCAACACACAACTGGGCCTAGAAGGACAAATTTGCTCTTAGCTCCTTCCTCTTCAAAATTTTGGGAAGAAAATACCAAAAGAGGGGAGGATTTTTACCCACCCCATTCCATGCCCCTAATATTCACTTTCTACAGCACACTAGAAAATAAACAAACACTATAATAACAGAATTGGAAGTGAAAGAGAAAAAACTAAGGCAAGTGATAATCCTAAATTACTGCATAAAATTTAAGAGGAACAAATCATCTGTTCTGGAGCAAATAACCAAACAACAGAATTCAGAAGACAGCTGCTAGGAGTAGAATGTAATGTTCCAGGGTGTATCATACTTGGAGAACACATTACCCCTAACACATGGTAACCCTAGATTAACTATTGGTCTCATACATCACATCACACAGAAAGCAATAGCCCTTGTGTGACAATAAATTTCTTTTGCTTAATAATGACTAGAATGCATTCTGTGCTAAAAAAAAGTTTTCATGGGCTCACCCTTACATGAGTAACTTAGGGGAAATCACAATCTCTGGTTATCTAGTAGAGAAGGCAAATACACATGGGGACACCATATCACATTCATGACCTTCTGTTGCTCAAGGCAAGTAACTTGTCCATCTATGCCTAATTCACTGCATTTCCATTTGGAGCAATGCATGCAGACCTCACTACATCCTGTTTTGAGTTATCAAACTAAGTGCAGGTGTCCTTTATTTTGCTAAAATCAGGGAATGGTAACAACTTGAAAATGCTTCTTCATTTTTTCTTCTTTATGATTACCTAACAGTTTCTCCCAATTTCTAATGGACCAGCACTCTTCCACGAGAGAGTTGGCTTATCCTGGACTACAGCAAACAATCTCTTTTGCAACAATACAAAAAATCTAATGTTGTTTGATATTCTATATAACATATTTTAGAATATTGCTGCTGTGATTAATGAAAGGAGTTTATTTTCCCTCTAAAAACTCTCCTAGAAAATAAAATGTAACACTTACTGTTTAATATGGCTCACAATGTCGAAAGTTTGTTCTGATGGGAGAGTTGGACTAGTGGCTTCTTGTGTGGTCAGAAAACGGTGGTTTGTTGTTATTAAATCTTGCAAGTAGTTGAGGTTCAGCACCCCTGGACGGTACATGCGGATCAACAATACAAATAGCTGTCGTACCTCTACCAACTGTCCAAGCTCTTCTGTTAAAGACAAATAAAAACTTAAATGTATATATACATTCACAAACTTATATATAAATATGGAGTAAAAGTCTGATCATCTGACTATGCTGGGACCTGAGTCAGACTGAATCACTGGACGGAATGGATATCTGGACTTGTTTGATAATACGGTACTGAAGAAATATGAAAAAATTACTGTACTGTATATACATACACACCAAAAAAGGAGTTGAACTTCCGCTTAAGGTCTTGCAACATTAATATTGGTGAGGTGGAGCCTCCCTTAAGACTATCTTACCTGTGTCAAATTCACAGCATAGTCAAGCATTATGCTTCCCTTTTACACTGCACTTTATAGTGTTAATTTTATGCTGAACATTTAACATCATGCTTCTGCTTTGTTCTGCTTCCCAATTAATTTTTTAACACACTTGCACTGTTTCCAGCTGACACTTTGAAAGAATGAAACTTTTCTGACAAAGTCCAATGTCGTACCATTCACAGCAGCCACTGAAAAATGCAGTGGGGTAGTCCAGCAATGTAAATTAGAGTGAATACAAATGCTTAGAGGGCAACATCAATTATGGCTTACTTGCAAAATGTGCATAAGTTCTGTACAGGAGCAAAAAAGTCCAATAACCAGACTTTTGCCAAATAATTAGAAGTTATCAGATTTGAATGAATCCAACTGGATAGCTGAAATAATTGGACTGATGGAAGCTGGATCACCAACTATTTCCTGAGCAGTAATGAACTATTTGTAAAGTACAAGAATGGCATTTAAACAGTCATAGAGGCCAGTCTCTTGAGTTTTCTATGTTATCATACATGCTTTTAAACTTCTATATAAAGGCTATATTCACAGTCTTTAAACTCAGTTTATTCCATTCTTCATTGCTCTGATATAAACAAAGTACTTTTTTACATCTTTTTCTTACAAGTTTCTGGCTTTACTTCTTGTTATGAAACTGGTTGGAAAATCTGAAGACTGTATTTAAGTCTTCTCTTCTATAGGGAAGAAATGTATAACCTCCCCAGTATGGGGAACGAATTCTTCAATTCTAGGGTTCCAACACCTTCACTTTCTCTGCTATCAAAAATCTATTTAAACACCTGCAGACCATGTGCATTTGCATTTTCATTCATTTTCTTAATCCATTCATCAGCTATTGCAATGCTAAAAAAGTACTTCAAAACATCTGTTCTAACATGTTGCCTCTTTGTACTTACTTAGGTGTAATGACTAAACTTTAGAAGCATATTCTAATTTTGACCTTATTAAGGATATGAACAGCTTGCTAAATATCTTCTAATCCAATACTTGAAAGCTGTTCTGATGTTTGCCTCCTTTACTATTCTCCTTACGTGGGACTGACAAAAGTTTAGAGACAATGTCAATTTCCAAGTTGCTCTCAAACACATAATCCTGAAGTTTATTTCCTACTATATACTAATCATACTGAGGCCTTTTTTTACTCAGTCCCTTTCATATCACTTTACATTTACTTGGCTTGAATTTCATCAGCCATGTATCATACCAACTTTGGAATCTGTCAAGGTCCCCTTGTAAGATGATGCAATCCTGCTTGCTTTCAGTTTCCTCTTGACCTTTGCATCATCTATAAACATATTCAAGTAAGAGTACATATCTCCTGGTAAGTCACTCAAACAGATCAAGAAGAGTTACAAGCCCAGAATAGGATGCTGTGACACTCCACTAGTGACCTCCACCCATCTGGAGAAAGCTTCTCTGGCATGTATCCTTTGTTCCTTCCATTAAGAGAAAATATCTATCAGAAGAGTCTCCCATATATTCCTGCCTGGTAACTCAGCTTCTTAATCTACCTTCCATAAGATATAGCATCAACTGCTTTCTGTCAGTCCATGTAAAATCATTCTTCCCAGCCTTCCCATTTGTCTAAAACAGAGCTCACTCTCTCACAGAAATCTAAGAGGTTTATTACCAGTGACTTCCTATCCCTGAAACCTTGTTGCCTTTCACTTTGGTAATTTCTCTTCTGAAAACACTCATCCACTTGCTATCTGATTATCTTTTCCACAGACCCAAGACCAAAGAGACAACTGTAGTTCAGCACTTCTTCCAAGTCGTTCAGCATATCTTCCCAGTTTCCTTTCTTATGCATGGGTATGACGTTTGCCCTCTTTCTTTCCATTGGCTCTTTTCCTTTCTCCAGCAACATCATGAATAGTATTCAAAGAGATTCTTCAGTACATATGGTGTAATTTCATTTGGACCATGAGCCACAAGCAGTTCCAAAACCTTAAGTATTCTGATAATGCTTCTAGACATCTCAATGTTTTCTAAAACTCTTATCCATCCTGTCTCACTAGAGTGGTGACCATATTGTCTTCCACTACAAAAAAAAATTTCCCCAAATATCCTTATATGATCCTCCATGATTCTTTTGTCTAAATCCTTTACACTGATTAGATGCTCTTTGAGTGACAATTTACTCCTAATGAATCTATGGAAAACTTTCTGATTTTCTCCTGCCTTGTCCACAATATTATTTTCAGAGCTTCTTGGTTCCTCTTTTCTTATCCTGCTACACTCAGTCCTTGCCCTCTTATACCATGCAAATGCTGGCTAACTGGGATGCCACCTATATCTTCCCCACTGCACATCTTGAATATCCTTAACTTTTTGGCATCTTTTTTATTTAAACATACTTCCCTATTTCCTAACTTTCTGCATTTGAGGAGATATGTAACTACATTCCCACTCCTTCATTGCAGTTTCAAAGAACTTTTCACCATAATGCCCTGGTTTCTGGCTACTGGATTTCATTTTCCAATCTATGTTAACAAAGATACTACTGAGATTATGCAGTTTGTGTTGGTGCCCAAAGATTACCTACTTCTTCCTCTAATGTTCTGATGTTTGCTGCCTCAGCGATCCTGTTAACTAACATTGTAAAAAATATCAAATAATTCTTACAGTGAAAAAGAAAAGAGCACTTACCTTTAATGTGCAAGAGATGTCTTGCATCAAACAAACTCTGATCTTTCTTCATGCACACTTCAAATGCAACAAAGAATTCTCGTAGTGCAGTAACAACAAGATGTAAACGGCGAACATGAGGTAACAGATTCTCTTCCCCTGCACGCACTGCTCGTTCAAGCTCCTCCTGCATTACTACTCCTTCGTACACCAAGTATGATACAACCTGGAAATGAGACAAGTTGAATAACAACATCTTGTACATCAAAAATATAATCATCTACATATGATTTACAAAAATTTCCATTAGTGTGGGTCTGATCAATCATATACAGCTTCACAACTCTCATGCATACTTCACAACTCTCATGCATACATTTTCGTCTGTTGAGACAGCACAGGCAATTGGTTGCCCTAATCAAAGCCACCTCATTAATGCTATCATCTGTTCTTGATGCTACCTCGCTAACACAGGAAATGGCAAATATGTTGTTAGGTTCAGCAGGGTTGGGGAGCAGGTTGGTTGGGATGTGTGTTTGAATGGAGAGAAATGGAGGAAGTGAGGTGTTCTGGATATCTGGGAGTGGACTTAGCAGCAAATGGAACCATGGAAGTGGAAGCGAGTCATAGGGTGGGGGAGGGGGCAAGGGTTCTGGGAGCAATGAAGAATGTGTGGAAAGAGAGAACGTAGTCTCGGAAAGCAAAGTGGGTATGCTTGAGGGAATAATAGTTCCAACAATATTATATGGTTGAAAGGCATGGGCTATAGACAGAGTTGTATCGAGGAGGGTGGATGTGCTGGAGATGAAATGTTTTAGGACAGTATGTGGTGTTAGATGGTTTGACTGAGTAAGTAATATAAGGGTAAGAGAGATGTGTGGCAATAAATAGAGTGTGGTTTTTGAGAGAGCAGAAGAGGGTGTGTTGAAATGGTTTGGACATACGGAACGAATGAGTGAGGAAATATTGACAAAGAGGATATATGTGTCAGAGGTGGAGGGAACAAGGAGAAGCAGGAGACCAAATTGAAGGTGGAAGGATGGAGTGAAAAAGATTTTGAGCAATTGGGGCCTGAACATGCAGGAGGGTGAAAGTCATGCACGGAATAGAGTGAATTGGAACACTGTGGTATACTGGGGTCGACGTACTGCAGTGGACTGAGCCACAGCATGTGAAACATCTGGGGTAAACCATGGAAAGGTCTGTGGGGCCTGGATGAGGATAGGGAGCTGTGCTTTCGGTACATTACACATGACAATTAAAGTGAGGATGAGCTGTGCTTTTGGTACATTACACATGACAGTTAGAGTGAGGATGAGTGAATGTGGCCTTATTTCGGCTGTTTCCTAGCACAGCCTTGCTGATGCAGGGGGTGGTTATGCTGTTTCCTGTAGGGCAGTGAGGTGGCACCGAGAATGGATGAAGGCGAGCAAGTATGAATATATACATGTGTATGTGTATGTATATATATATGTTGATATGTATATGTATAGGTTTGTATATATGTATGTTTATGAGTGGATGGGTCTTTCTTTGTCTGTTTCCTAGCGCTACCTCGCTGATGCTGGGAACGGCAATCAAATATAATGAAAAATAGCAGTGCTTGGTGTTCCTTGATTTTGGAAAATATGAATCAGTCTAGAATATTGAGTGATAGGGGCCCCGCCCATACCAAGGTATTGCCTGTAAATAGAATGTAGTCAAGTGAAGAAATTGTAACTGGTTACCTGGTTCATCAGGAAAGAAACTTCATTTTTTTTGTAATGTACTACTTTTGATGAAATCCAGAGGAATATGGCTTCTTTGTGATAACTTTTTTCAGTTGTATAAGAGCAGCAACTACAAGACCTATCTGTTGTTTGGAGAAGGCAACAATATGGGTGTGCAAGCAAATTTTATATCTTTCTTGTAAAATATTTGGAACAAAGAAGATTATTTTGGAGGTTCATGCAAAATAAGGCTATGTAAATTATTGACTAAATTCTCGTATACTTAACCCTTTGCTTTACTTACGTATATAAATAATGTGTTCTAAAATAATTTGTATTTATTAAATGTACACAAATAGAAAAAGTAACTGCACAAATATCTCACACCAACATGCCCCGAGGCTATAACACAAGTTTCACTTTTGTACCACCAAATGGTGTGGTGCAATAAAGTACATGTGCTGCCATCAGTTGAGAAACAATGGCCAAATTTCACTATCCAACATGCCATGAGGCTATCACACAAATTTGTCTTTTTTATTGTCAAATTATGGTGCAAAGATAAAGTACATGTACTGCCATGTGTTGAGATATATTGGTGAAATTTCATACACCAACATCCTCCAAGGTTATCATACAAGTCTCGCTTTTCCACTACCAAATTTTGGGGTAAAAAAATGTACATGTGCTGTCATTTGTTGAGAGACTTTTGCAAAATTTTGCACTCCAACATGCCCCAAGTCAATCACACAAGTCTTGCTATTTGACGACGAAATTTTGGGGTAAAAATAGTACATGTGCTGCCATCTGTTGAGAGATATTTGCAAAATTTTGCACACCAACATGCACTGAGGCTATTACATAATTCTAGCTCTTCAATGACCAAATTTTGGGGCAAAAAATTGTACATGTGCTGCCATTTGTTGAGTGACATTGGTGAAATTTCACACACTGACATGCCCCATGGTTATCATACAAGTCTCACTTTTCCATGACCAAATTTTGGGGTAAAAAAGTGTACATTTGCTGCCATCTGTTGAGAGACTTGCAAAATTTCAAAATCTAATATACCCGAGGCTATCACACAAGTCTTGCTTCTTGACGATCAAATTTTGGGGTAAAAAAAGTACATGCTGCCATGTGTTGAGATTGATTGGTGAAATTTCACACTCCAACGTACCCCGAGGCTATCACGCAAGTCTTGCTTTTTGACAACCAAATTTTGGGGCAAAAATAGTACATGTGCTGTCATGTTTTGAGAGATATTAGCAAAATTTCATACTCGAACATGTCCAGACACTATCATACAAGTCTCACTTTTCGAGGATCAAATTTTGGGGTAAAAAAAAAAAAAAGAAACACGTGCAGCCATCTTTGGAAAGATATTGGCAACATTTTACACTCCATGTCCCAAAGCTATTAAAAGCGTTGTACTTTTTTGACCAACTTGCAGGGTAAAATAAGGTACACTTTCCCAAAAACATAGTGACCCCCAGGGACTGAAGTTTCTAGTAATCTGCAACAGGCCAACCGAGCTTAAAACGATGTCGCTGCCACTCTGATGTAGTTCTGCATCAGGGTGTCAGCGAAGTCAAGTTTTAATCTTGGTCGGCCAGTCGTAGATCATTAGAAACTTCCCCTGGGCCTAACTGCAACAGGGTGGCAGTGAAGTAAAGTTTTAATCTCCATCAGCCAGTTGTAGATTATTAGAAACTTAGGCAAGAGGGATACTTTTTTTGGGAGGGTGTACACGTGCTGCCACCAGTTGAGAGAAAATGGCACTAATTTGATTCATCATGTTTCAAGGCTATCACACAAGAGAGATTAGAAAAATGAAAGCAAAACTAGAGAAAGGCAGTGCAGAGATATAGTGTGGTGGTGAGGTATGGTGGCTAGTGACAAGACTGTCTGCGGATGATACTGCATTGTTTGCTGATTGTGAAGCGGGGTTGCAGAAGATTGTATGTGTGTTTTATGATGTGTGTAAGCATAGGTCATTGTAGGTAAATGTAAGTAAAAGTAAAGTAATGGTGTCTGAAAGGAAACAGAGTGAATGTATAGATTTTCCAAAACCCTATAGACTTAAAGAAGAAAGTGTCCTACACTATGTAATAGATATCAGAGGAGAAAGACTGCAAGAGGTGGGAGAACTTGAATATCTAGGAGCTGTCTTGGGTAAGTTTGGTGATATGGAAGAATAGAGGTGTAAGTATGGAAGTGAAGACAGGATTAAGGGACACCACAGTCCTCCTGACCCTGACCTATGCAGCCAAAACAAGGAGATGGAATGAGTCACAGAGGTGTGGACTGTGGAAATGAGGTAATTTAGAGGAGCATGTAGTATGACTAGATGGAATGACAGAAGAAATGAGTGGGTGTATCTGAGGAAAAAGAATGCAAGAGGTAAGAGAACTTGAATATCTAGGAGCTGTCTTGGTAAGTTTGGTGATATGAAAGAGTAGAGGTGTAAGTATGGAAGTGAAGACAGGATTAAGGGACACCATAGTCCTCCTGACCCTGACCTATGCAGCCAAAACAAGGAGATGGAATGAGTCACAGAGGTGTGGACCATGGAAATGAGGTAATTGAGAGGAGCATGTAGTATGACTAGATGGAATGATGGAAGAAATGAGTGGGTGTATGAGAGATGTGGTATGGCAGGGAATTCAAAGGGAATTAATTGTGTAGTGGTAGAATACATGAAATGTAATACTTTGAGATGGTTTGGGCCTGTGGAAATAATGCAAGAAGAGTGTTTTATGATTTGATTAAAGGGTTGGTGTGAGAGGACGACCTCCTGTAATGGGGAAATAGAGCGGAAGAATGTGTGAAATGGTGTATATGAGAAAGAGGCATGTAAGGACAGAGATGAGTGGAATGGCCACCCCCTTGATGGGAGTTCCTGCGAGGAACAGGTGTGAGGGACGTAGATAGATAAATCTATATATTGATTTAACTTTTTTCAAACTGATTTAAAGGCTACACTACCAGCTCTGTCTGCTGTCCTGTCCATTCCCAGGTATCTAAGATAAAGGGAGAAATGCATGGTGGACGGTTGAGATCAGAAATGCTGTGGAAGCAAAGAAAAATGTCTGTGGTAGTCTCCTCAAATGGTATACACCAGTGGAAGTTCAGCAAATGACAAGTGGAAAATATAAAATGTATAAGAATGTTAAATATAAAATGTATAAAATGTTAAGAAGCTGATAGAGGAAAGCAAAGAAAGAGTATATGAAGATTTTGGAAGAGAGTAGAGTGAAAAGTTTAGGGAAAATAAGAAATTTTAGTGGAAGGAGGTGAAAAAGGGAAGAAGTGGATGTAATACTTGAAATGTAAATAAGAGAAGTAGGGAAGGGGAGTTGCTGAATGAAAAGGATAAGAGAAGGGAAGATGAAAGAGTATTTTCAAGAACTGATGAATGAGAGGTGAGGCAGCAGTTGTTTTTTGATAAGTATGGAGGATGGAAAGAAAAGGATAAAAGTGCAAGGGCCTCTAGTGAGAGGGATCCTGGTAAAAAGAGCAATAATGAGGATGAAGGTAGGAAAGGCACCTGGAGTGGATGGGATTACAGTTGAAATGTCGAAGTAGAGGAGAAAGCATTTGATACTCAATTTAGTTTGGAAGCAAGTTGTGCCTAAGGATAGCGTGAAAGTTTTTATTTTTCCTTTATTCATAGTAGAATGTGCTGAGGATGTATATAGCAGTTAACCAGGAAATGTTCAAGAGTGTTGATTATGTGCTAAGGATGTATATAGCAATTAACCTGGAAATGTACATGCAAGAGTGTTGATTGACAAGTGATGGAATAAGTGAGGAGCAAGAGGGTTTTACAAAAGGTAGGGAATGTATGCATCAAATTGCAGTGAGAATGACTAGAAAAGTATTCAAAGAAAAGATATGGAAGAAGCATATGAAACTGTCAAGTGGAATGCTTTATGGGATATGTTAAGGATATATGGGTAGGTGGACAACTGTTGGATGGTGTAAGTCTTTTGTAAAGTGGATTGAAAGTTGAGCAAAACTTTCTATATACGTGTAGGTGTTAGGCAGGGCTGTATGATATCACTGTGGATGGACTTATAAGAGAGGGAAAGCAAAGTTAAGCAAAGAGGATGCAGAGATGGAGTATGCTAGTGAAGTATGGTGGCTAGTAACAAGCCTGATGACATTATGTTGTCTGCTAAGGGTAAAGAGGAGTTGCAGAAGGTTGCATTGTCTTTTATGATTTGTTTAAGTGTTAGCAATTGAAGGTAAATGTGAGTAAAAGTAAAATAATGGTATCTGAAAGGAAACAGAATGAAAGTATAGTTTTTGCAAAGCCTATAGAGTGGGAGAAGAAAGTGTATTAAACTGTGTTATAGATATGGAAAAGAAAGCATGGACTAGAGGTGGAAACAGATCCAGAATAGTAGGAAAGTGGTCAGAGTGGTCAGGAATATGGGTTTCGTGAGAGATAATTTGCTCTAAATCATTAAGAATGGAGAATGTGCTAGCCTCTTTTGTAAAATGTAAATCCCTGAGCTCTCTTTTTTTATGACATTTCTTGTTGAATGTTATCTCTCTCCATTTTGATCCTCTTTCCCTATTGGCCATTAGAGATACCTATATTCAGACCTTCTAAGTATAGATTTCACAAAATCTTCTGCAGCACTGACTCATATTTGTATTACAGAACTCCCTCTCCCAGTCAATACTAAAAGAACTTTATCAGTTTCATGGAGTTGCCATGGCTCCTTAGTTCCTTTGCCCACTGTGATCCCCCCCCCCAAACCTTGCATCCTTCACCAGCACATATTTAAAGAAAAATACCACATGATTACTTTTGCCACTAGAAACATCACACTTCATAGGTTTTATTTCCATGCATCAGTTGGTAAAAACAAGCTCAAGTACAGATGATGATCCATTTCCCCTAGTTCTTGTATGCTCTGTTACATGTTGATGCAGGAAGTTCTCTGGTATACTTTCCAGGAATTTGTGCCACCAACACCCAGCATCTCCATGGGATCTCTCATTTTGGAGCTGTGCATCATTTCAGAGCGGGGAAGTAAATTTTAATAGTGCTAAAATGCATTTTCTCATTTTTCCCCCCTGTTCAGTTTGAAAACACAAAAATTCAACCCTTTAATAGTGTAAACATGTTGGGAATAACAATATCCTCCACTCTGTCCTGGAAACCAAAAATAATCAACATTACTAAGCCTGCTTCCTAAGAGCTGGGAGTGTTGTATAGGTGCCATAATTATTTTTTTATCTGAGCAGTTATTTCATATATACGTATAGTGGTTTTAATTGCCCAAGTAAGGAATACTGCTTGCACATCTTGGATAGCTCACAGTCCACCCTTCTGTTAGCTATAGTGGAATCAAAAGCCTTCAGTCTTGTTAATTCTGGCATCACCTCTAATCATCCTTCCCTTTCTGTACACCATGATGTTGCTGCTTTCTCTGTTCCATAAACATTATTTTGGCCAGTGTTTTTGTGAATTGTCTGCAAATGTCCTCACCACCAAGGTTTGGCCTTGTAACAAGCAGTTGGCTGCTGCTTACCACAGTTTGTGTGTGGAGTCTGAATATGCAAGGATTGGCTGGCATGATATGTCCTTCTTCTGTCAAACAGCTAAGCTCCGGAATTCTCTTCCTTTTTATGTCTTTCCTTCTTCATGTAACCTTTCTTCCTGTGTCGTGTGGTCACTGTAGAAAAATGTAGAAAAAAAATTATGCCAAGAAAAAACTATAATTATCATATATAAACAATAAGAATCAATCCCACTAGCTAAGACCTTTTCCTGTAAACTTAACACCCACCTAAACCAATACAAAAAAGTAATCCCACTTTTTTAGGTATTTTCCTCAAAAACATATGCTAGAGATATATTCTTTAAGGAAAATATATTTGCAAAGTAGGTTATCTTCATTTCAAATGTATACTGCAATCAAAGAGTTAACATACCTAAAACCCAATATCATCCTATTGCTCTCTTTAAATCTTATGACTACCCCCAGCTTCTTCAGTGGTTTTACTGTTCCATCACTCATTGTAGTAAACACAGTATCAGAGTTAAGTTGCATATAATCTGTCTTACGACTACACATTACACAAATGAATATGCCTCTTCTGAGGAGGTACTAAGTTTTACAAATGGGTGATTAATATAAAGATAGATAATTCTTTTCACATTTTTAAGGATGGATCAGTTCGACATGTGAACTCTGGTCGATGCTTGCAAAAGCCAGATGCCCGGGATGTTACTCTGCCTGTCCTGAAGCCATGTGATGGAACAGTGAGTCAACAGTGGATCATGAATGGTTCTTTTAAGTGGCAAGCCAACTAATTTCTGACAAAAGTGATTGTTTTATAGTGACTTGCTGTGTCAGCAACTTGTTATCCGTGAAATAATGATGAACACAATTGGCATGTTGAACAAACTTCATGCACCAGAACTAAATGTCACTTGACATGGTCAGCATCATTAAGATTTTAGAGCCAGCTTTGGAATATTTTTGTGATCATTTAGAAAACAGTGTCTAACAATAAAAGGCTGTGCATGATAATGGTTCAGAAATTCTGAACTAGACACATTTCTCTCAAGGTTGTGAAAGACAGAAAATGCTACTTAATGCCCAGTTTGGGGTGTTCCTAACAAACAGTTCTGTTGCTGGGTACTACAAAAAACATACCATCCATGCATGATGAGGTTTTATCCCATGTACTTAATATGATTTGTTAATGATGGCCAGAAAGGTGCTGCCTGTAGATAAGCACACATTTCTGTGAAAAGCAGGAAAATGTGGCTTTGTACAAATTGCAAAAGTCCACTTCCCTAATGTTTGAATGTACTGCTTTAAGTCTGGCATTATGTGATTATCACTGAAGGCTTTTTTAACATATACATTTTCTGATGTTATCATGTTGTGAGCTGTACATGGAGTGGGTACCATTTAAATGAAAATAAGTTCAGGGAAATTTTTGATTTACCAAGTGTAACCCCATATAAAAAAACGTAAGCAAGGAGCATCATTTACATCAGGCAATTATGGAAAAATAAAGAAAAAGCGATGCTGATAGGAGCAACAGTTGTGAATATCATTCTATGCTAGCATCTTTTCCTGGCAACATGGACTTCTGCAGATAAGATAAGATATATATGTATAGTGTAAATATAAGATTATCCTGTAACTTCCAGAGTTATATCTTCCTGTATTATCTGTCCAGGTGAGAATGTGAAACCAGTGCCTTCTAAGAAAGCCAGAGAAGGTTTTTTTTTTTTCCTATCAATATGTCACACCTGGAATGGAGAAAGGGCCATGCTGATGCACATGTTATTAAATGTAATATGCTATCACAGGAGAGCCATTATGGTGATAGAGTTATAATTTTATACTCTTTAATTGTACTTTCGTATAACTACTTCATTTTCTTTTGATGATATTAATTATGCTTGATATATATTTTAATAGTTCATGAAATTTATGGTTATGTGCATTGAAAATTTGTTCTAAATGGTTTCCATTTTATGTGTACTTCCAACCTATGATATAAAGATTTAATCACGTGTTTGTGCAGGGTTAGTGGGGCATTATTAACTGTGACCTTTAATGTCTAAGCCCCATATTAAGCTGATCCTTCTTATCATGGAAATACAATTTGGTAGTGGGAAATCAGATTTTTTTTAAGCTCACCTTAGAATTCAATTTCATCAGTGTTCTTTTACACCCAAACCTAGCTCTGCATGGGGAATGCTTTCAGAAAAAGAGAGAGAGAGAGAGAGAGAGAGAGAGAGAGAGAGAGAGAGAGAGAGAGAGCATACAAAATGATCATTCCTTTTGATGGTAAAATAGGATTTCAATCCAGCCCTTAGTCCAAATATCTACTCTCTGGTCTCATAAATAGATTCAAAATTCATACATATTGCTTAAAGTAATACATAATACAACATGAAAATTTGTACATGAGTACTCACCAATATGGGATACCAGTAGAATGCACCAAAGCTGTATGTATCTGGATGGTGATGATGGAGCACTATATTTTTCTTGATTGTACATACGCTTTGTATGTTGACTTTATAAGTATAGCTAAGCGAAGGTGCCAACTCCTGACTCTCAAGTCACTGGATTATCTGTAATGGAGATTCTAGTTTAAACATTGTTATTTAATTCATAGCAGGGCACCTCACTAGGAATATTGGCAGGGCATTTGGGTTGAACCTTTATGCAAGTGGAGCACAATAAATATGTAAACACATATTATTTTATCACATAAATGAATAAGAGAGCATGGAAGAGTGCTACCATGATGTACCATGTTACCCACAGTGCTGAGCTGGCTTTACAGTTTGAATTTGGAGCAGACTGGACAGACCTTAGCCATTCAACCCATGTGTTATCAAACCACTCCCTATGCAAAGAAAGGTTTTGGTTTTAGTAAATAAACTGGTCATGATCAAATCCATGCAAGCTGAATTTATGCAAAGCAAGGGCTGGATATGTACTTGGTATGCTTTGCAATTATATTATTTTTCAAATGGTTTTTCTTTTTAACAGCAAAAAGTGTACAGTAAAGTCCATTTAATATTATTATCATGTAAATTTGTTAATACTTGCCATATGTACAAGATGTGTTTGCTTTTAAATATCTGTAAACCAGAAGCAATTTAAATTATAATGTTCTGTTGCAGTTTGTGTCCCTAAGATGCCAGCTTGTAGTAGACTGGCTTGCCATTGTTACCTGTAGAAGAAGTATTGTGAGACGAGTTGTTTCTTCCTGCAGTGTTCTTTCATTTCACCATATGCACTTTGCATCACATTTAGTGATCTGGTATGCACACGTTTGTAAATCCTGCATTCCGTAAAATGTTATTTCATGTATTTTTTTTATATTGTTTCTTGCTCATTTAACCTTCTGTCTAGTTTAAATTTTGTGAGACACCAGATATTCCTTCCATATTTTTTTCTTTTCTTTTTTTCTTTGGGGGGGGTGTTAAGTGATTCCTGTATTTCAGATGTAATAGCCAGAGTAACTTGTAATGACTATAAGCAAATGTTTCAAATAATGTTGTTAGGTTTCAGAAGTTAAGAAAACTTGAGCTGGTTGTTAGTTGTAAATTTTAAAGATTCTGCACATGCCAGCATCCTCAGATAAGCTTATGTTATCTCTTTTCCTAAAGCCTGACTAGATATGTTTATCTGAGATTAGCAGACTCGAGATAAGCAGACTTGTTAAGTGCCAGACAATGAGAACAGTGTTATTTTGTTATATTTAGTGATGCTCTTTTATTTCACCACCTGTTTATTTGATTGATGCATTTAGAATTTGATAGTTCAATAATGGGACATAACATTTGAAACATTATTGGCAAAAACTTGCTAACTTGTCCTACAGATTGTAATGTTAAGCAGGGTCTACTGTACCAGCATGGTCAAACTGTGATACCTGCACAATACTTATTATCGCATGAAAATTTTATTGGTAGATTATTGTTACCTGTAAATCTTCCAAATATAGAAGAATTTAGAGTACAGTAACTAAGGCTCTCAACTTCAAAAGCTGCTTTTGAATATTTGTATTATTTTTATCCTCTATTTTGTTACAATTATAGTATCATTGATAATATTTACATGAGTGCTGTTTCATCATCTCATGAATGAAAAAGCATCTTAACCCATTCAGTGCTGGAAGTTGCAACATCAACACCTAAAAATAACTTATGGTGATTGTGGGGTGCAGCTGTAGCAACAAGCTCTTAAATTTCATGTCTAAGGTCTTGGCAAGAAGAAAAATGGTGACAGAGTCGAGATAAGGCAACACTTGAAACTAATGCCAGATGATGACCCAGCTGTTTTTTAGTTTACTGGTCAGAGGCCATCAAAACATTAGAGGGAGAGGAAAATCTCCATTCTCTGCTGAAACATTTTTGGCTCCAGCCCACTGCCAGATGCCTGAGTGTACTTTGAGTTTTCTCTTAGCATTTTCTCTTTTTTACCTTTATTACACTAATACATTTGGGTTCTTTAGTGTTTACAATATCACAAATGAGAGTAAAAAAGAATAATATGAAAAGGAAAACATTCAGGAGTACACTCATACACTTGGCAGTGCAGGAATTTTCCCTCACACACAAGCAAACTTTTAACCATAGGCTTGAGGGCTGCGGCTTCCAACAGCTTGGTTGATCAGTGACCAGATACAACAGCCTGGACCTTGCCCAGCTTGTGGGGGTGATGACCCGTAAAGACTCTACCACATATGCACCAGGAAACCCTTCCACAAGAAGGTCAGGGTAGCTATAGGAATGTCTTTTTTTTTTTTTCCCCAGGGATAAGTTCTTCACCAATTTCCAAAGTCAAAATGTGAAGTAATTAGCCCTTAGATTTATAGAAATTCCCCTGCATGCAAAGATATCTCAAATCTACAGCAGGCAGCAGTGAATGGGTTAAAGTCACATTCAGAGTCCTGAAAAGTTGGATATTCAAAGCCTTTCAGCTTCACATTTTGTGTTTTTTACAATGATGGTATGAATATGCATGCTGGAAGGTTTTGACCATATAATAAGGCTTTTAGTTCTAGTACTCTGAACTCTGTTTGCTGAGTAGTTTTTCATGTGTCAAAAATTTTCTTTATTAATTTCTCAGGTATATGAATGGGTAATAGCACTTCATATCACTGTAAATGCTGGTTTCAGTATATTATACATAACAGTAAGAGGGTGGATGTGTGCAACCGAGGCCATTGTTAGTTTATTCTTGATGCTACCTCACTAAGGCAGAAGAAGCAATTAAGAGTACATATATATATATATATATATATATATATATATATATATATATATATTATCCCTTGGGATGGGGGAGAGTGAATGCTTCCCACGTGTTCCCTGCGTGTCGTGGGGGGTGACTATGAGGGGAGGGAGCCGGG